>CATNUY010000076.1:0-92500 GCA_951217065.1 Baccha elongata
TGCCAATTCCTGTCATCAATCTCCTTTTTAATGGTGCTGAGCTTTAATTCAATTTTATTTTGAAAAACTTTCTACATGCACATCATACGATTCGAACATACTCATTGTCAGATTTGCTCAGTCTTCGAATTCGTATGCACTACGCATTCCACCGCTTATGACCACTGACTTCACAGGTCGAGATGTGATGTTTGTTTCTCATACAACATTTTTCTAAGCACCTTTAAGTATGCTGTTTTGTTCGGCCTCCATTTTTCTCCTGACCTTATTTCGATAGATAGAGGTTGGAAGATTTGTAACAGACCAGACTATTTAAGTTAAACTAAACTAAACTAAACTTAAACTAAAAAAATAGCACATCATATGTTCGGACAGCCTTTCAGTTCTCAGAGCGATCTTTAACCCTGATCATAGATCCAATCTTATAAAACACATAAGAGATATTCTTATTCACCGACCATGAAGCAAAACTCGCCAGCAGATCCCCCACTTATCTCTTTAATATATACTCCAAGCTAGATGTCAAAAGACTTATCCAAAAGAAACATCTGGAGTCCTGGCATAGCAACTCTAATCATTACACCAGCTCAAACACTAGCTGCCGAGGCCCTATCTATCCAACAACTACTTCCATGGCTATAAATTCTACCTTTACTCGATACGGTAACAACCCACCAGCACATTTTAAGAAGAGAAGATCCACCTATTTGTTCAAGATGCGACTGCATTGTCAACATATCACACTTACTAGGACTAAATCCGTGCAACATATCTGCACAATTTAATGCAATCCTTTCCCGTGACCAAACAGTGTACGCAATGCTCAACACATTCACCCACGAAAACATCGAAAAATTATATTACTACTTCAAAAACAATAACATAATCATATAAGTAAATACCTCTTTTTATAATTATCAGAACTTAAATAACTTTAATAATCAATTAATAACATCAATTTTTCATTTATAGAGCTGAAAGTCCCAGTAGCTAGGCTCTTATTTCTTCTCTCTTTTTGCACTATAATTTGTAATCATATGAAAATAAATAATAATAATAATAATAATAATTATAAGTTATTATTCTTGCTATATTGTACTATTCGCACCAGAATGTCAGTTTTATTACTTAACCTTTCTTTATTCCGGCAATTTTCGATGAATTTTTTGAACAGCAACAACAACTTAAAGGTGCTACATCAATTTTTAAAGTATTTTATTGCTCGTTTTTACAATTTTGTTATTCGTTTTTATTTTTGGTTGGAGATATAGCTAATTCAAGGAGTGCCAATTCCTGTCATCAGTCTCCTTTTTAATGGTGCTGAGCTTTAATTCAATTTTATTTTGAAAAACTTTCTACATGCACATCATACGATTCGAACATACTCATTGTCAGATTTGCTCAGTCTTCGAATTCGTATGCACTACGCATTCCACCGCTTATGACCACTGACTTCACAGGTCGAGATGTGATGTTTGTTTCTCATACAACATTTTTCTAAGCACCTTTAAGTATGCTGTTTTGTTCCGCCTCCATTTTTCTCCTGACCTTATTTCGATAGATAGAGGTTGGAAGATTTGTAACAGACCAGACTATTTAAGTTAAACTAAACTAAACTAAACTTAAACTAAAAAAATAGCACATCATATGTTCGGACAGCCTTTCAGTTCTCAGAGCGATCTTTAACCCTGATCATAGATCCAATCTTATAAAACACATAAGAGATATTCTTATTCACCGACCATGAAGCAAAACTCGCCAGCAGATCCCACACTTATCTCTTTAATATATACTCCAAGCTAGATGTCAAAAGACTTATCCAAAAGAAACATCTGGAGTCCTGGCATAGCAACTCTAATCATAACCCCATAACTACCTTTACTCGATACGGTAACAACCCACCAGCACATTTTAAGAAGAGAAGATCCACCTATTTGTTCAAGATGCGACTGCATTGTCAACATATCACACTTACTAGGACTAAATCCGTGCAACATATCTGCACAATTTAATGCAATCCTTTCCCGTGACCAAACAGTGTACGCAATGCTCAACACATTCACCCACGAAAACATCGAAAAATTACATTACTACTTCAAAAACAATAACAATATCATATAAGTAAATACCTCTTTTTATAATTATCAAAACTTAAATAACTTTAATAATCAATTAATAACATCAATTTTTCATTTATAGAGCTGAAAGTCCCAGTAGCTAGGCTCTAATTTCTTCTCTCTTTTTGCACTATAATTTGTAATCATATGAAAATAACTAATAATAATAATAATAATAATTATAAGTTATTATTCTTGCTATATTGTACTATTCGCACCAGAATGTCAGTTTTATTACTTAACCATTCTTTATTCCGGCAATTTTCGATGAATTTTTTGAACAGCAACAACAACTTAAAGGTGCTACATCAATTTTTAAAGTATTTTATTGCTCGTTTTTACAATTTTGTTATTCGTTTTTATTTTTGGTTGGAGATATAGCTAATTCAAGGAGTGCCAATTCCTGTCATCAGTCTCCTTTTTAATGGTGCTGGGCTTTAATTCAATTTTATTTTGAAAAACTTTCTACATGCACATCATACGATTCAAACATACTCATTGTCAGATTTGCTCAGTCTTCGAATTCGTATGCACTACGCATTCCACCGCTTATGACCACTGACTTCACAGGTCGAGATGTGATGTTTGTTTCTCATACAACATTTTTCTAAGCACCTTTAAGTATGCTGTTTTGTTCCGCCTCCATTTTTCTCCTGACCTTATTTCGATAGATAGAGGTTGGAAGATTTGTAACAGACCAGACTATTTAAGTTAAACTAAACTAAACTAAACTTAAACTAAAAAAATAGCACATCATATGTTCGGACAGCCTTTCAGTTCTCAGAGCGATCTTTAACCCTGATCATAGATCCAATCTTATAAAACACATAAGAGATATTCTTATTCACCGACCATGAAGCAAAACTCGCCAGCAGATCCCCCACTTATCTCTTTAATATATACTCCAAGCTAGATGTCAAAAGACTTATCCAAAAGAAACATCTGAAGTCCTGGCATAGCAACTCTAATCATAACACCAGCTCAAACACTAGCTGCCGAGGCCCTATCTATCCAACAACTACTGCCATGGCTATAAATTCTACCTTTACTCGATACGGTAACAACCCACCAGCACATTTTAAGAAGAGAAGATCCACCTATTTGTTCAAGATGCGACTGCATTGTCAACATATCACACTTACTAGGACTAAATCCGTGCAACATATCTGCACAATTTAATGCAATCCTTTCCCGTGACCAAACAGTGTACGCAATGCTCAACACATTCACCCACGAAAACATCGAAAAATTACATTACTACTTCAAAAACAATAACATAATCATATAAGTAAATACCTCTTTTTATAATTATCAAAACTTAAATAACTTTAATAATCAATTAATAACATCAATTTTTTATTTATAGAGCTGAAAGTCCCAGTAGCTAGGCTCTTATTTCTTCTCTCTTTTTGCACTATAATTTGTAATCATATGAAAATAAATAATAATAATAAAAATAATAATTATAAGTTATTATTCTTGCTATATTGTACTATTCGCACCAGAATGTCAGTTTTATTACTTAACCATTCTTTATTCCGGCAATTTTCGATGAATTTTTTGAACAGCAACAACAACTTAAAGGTGCTACATCAATTTTTAAAGTATTTTATTGCTCGTTTTTACAATTTTGTTATTCGTTTTTATTTTTGGTTGGAGATATAGCTAATTCAAGGAGTGCCAATTCCTGTCATCAGTCTCCTTTTTAATGGTGCTGAGCTTTAATTCAATTTTATTTTGAAACACTTTCCACATGCACACCATACAATTCGAACATACTCATTGTCAGATTTGCTCAGTCTTCGAATTCGTATGCACTACGCATTCCACCGCTTATGACCACTGACTTCACAGGTCGAGATGTGATGTTTGTTTCTCATGCAACATTTTTCTAAGCACCTTTAAGTATGCTGTTTTGTTCCCCCTCCATTTTTCTCCTGACCTTATTTCGATAGATAGAGGTTGGAAGATTTGTAACAGACCAGACTATTTAAGTTAAACTAAACTAAACTAAACTTAAACTAAAAAAATAGCACATCATATGTTCGGACAGCCTTTCAGTTCTCAGAGCGATCTTTAACCCTGATCATAGATCCAATCTTATAAAACACATAAGAGATATTCTTATTCACCGACCATGAAGCAAAACTCGCCAGCAGATCCCCCACTTATCTCTTTAATATATACTCCAAGCTAGATGTCAAAAGACTTATCCAAAAGAAACATCTGGAGTCCTGGCATAGCAACTCTAATCATTACACCAGCTCAAACACTAGCTGCCGAGGCACTATCTATCCAACAACTACTTCCATGGCTATAAATTCTACCTTTACTCGATACGGTAACAACCCACCAGCACATTTTAAGAAGAGAAGATCCACCTATTTGTTCAAGATGCGACTGCATTGTCAACATATCACACTTACTAGGACTAAATCCGTGCAACATATCTGCACAATTTAATGCAATCCTTTCCCGTGACCAAACAGTGTACGCAATGCTCAACACATTCACCCACGAAAACATCGAAAAATTATATTACTACTTCAAAAACAATAACATAATCATATAAGTAAATACCTCTTTTTATAATTATCAAAACTTAAATAACTTTAATAATCAATTAATAACATCAATTTTTCATTTATAGAGCTGAAAGTCCCAGTAGCTAGGCTCTTATTTCTTCTCTCTTTTTGCACTATAATTTGTAATCATATGAAAATAAATAATAATAATAATAATAATAATTATAAGTTATTATTCTTGCTATATTGTACTATTCGCACCAGAATGTCAGTTTTATTACTTAACCATTCTTTATTCCGGCAATTTTCGATGAATTTTTTGAACAGCAACAACAACTTAAAGGTGCTACATCAATTTTTTAAGTATTTTATTGCTCGTTTTTAAATTTTTGTTATTCGTTTTTATTTTTGGTTGGAGATATAGCTAATTCAAGGAGTGCCAATTCCTGTCATCAGTCTCCTTTTTAATGGTGCTGAGCTTTAATTCAATTTTATTTTGAAAAACTTTCTACATGCACATCATACGATTCGAACATACTCATTGTCACATTTGCTCAGTCTTCGAATTCGTATGCACTACGCATTCCACCGCTTATGACCACTGACTTCACAGGTCGAGATGTGATGTTTGTTTCTCATACAACATTTTTCTAAGCACCTTTAAGTATGCTGTTTTGTTCCCCCTCCATTTTTCTCCTGACCTTATTTCGATAGATAGAGGTTGGAAGATTTGTAACAGACCAGACTATTTAAGTTAAACTAAACTAAACTAAACTTAAACTAAAAAAATAGCACATCATATTACATGCACATCATACGATTCGAACATACTCATTGTCAGATTTGCTCAGTCTTCGAATTCGTATGCACTACGCATTCCACCGCTTATGACCACTGACTTCACAGGTCGAGATGTGATGTTTGTTTCTCATACAACATTTTTCTAAGCACCTTTAGGTATGCTGTTTTGTTCCGCCTCCATTTTTCTCCTGACCTTATTTCGATAGATAGAGGTTGGAAGATTTGTAACAGACCAGACTATTTAAGTTAAACTAAACTAAACTAAACTTAAACTAAAAAAATAGCACATCATATGTTCGGACAGCCTTTCAGTTCTCAGAGCGATCTTTAACCCTGATCATAGATCCAATCTTATAAAACACATAAGAGATATTCTTATTCACCGACCATGAAGCAAAACTCGCCAGCAGATCCCACACTTATCTCTTTAATATATACTCCAAGCTAGATGTCAAAAGACTTATCCAAAAGAAACATCTGGAGTCCTGGCATAGCAACTCTAATCATTACACCAGCTCAAACACTAGCTGCCGAGGCCCTATCTATCCAACAACTACTTCCATGGCTATAAATTCTACCTTTACTCGATACGGTAACAACCCACCAGCACATTTTAAGAAGAGAAGATCCACCTATTTGTTCAAGATGCGACTGCATTGTCAACATATCACACTTACTAGGACTAAATCCGTGCAACATATCTGCACAATTTAATGCAATCCTTTCCCGTGACCAAACAGTGTACGCAATGCTCAACACATTCACCCACGAAAACATCGAAAAATTATATTACTACTTCAAAAACAATAACATAATCATATAAGTAAATACCTCTTTTTATAATTATCAAAACTTAAACAACTTTAATAATCAATTAATAACATCAATTTTTCATTTATAGAGCTGAAAGTCCCAGTAGCTAGGCTCTTATTTCTTCTCTCTTTTTGCACTATAATTTGTAATCATATGAAAATAAATAATAATAATAATAATAATAATTATAAGTTATTATTCTTGCTATATTGTACTATTCGCACCAGAATGTCAGTTTTATTACTTAACCATTCTTTATTCCGGCAATTTTCGATGAATTTTTTGAACAGCAACAACAACTTAAAGGTGCTACATCAATTTTTAAAGTATTTTATTGCTCGTTTTTACAATTTTGTTATTCGTTTTTATTTTTGGTTGGAGATATAGCTAATTCAAGGAGTGCCAATTCCTGTCATCAGTCTCCTTTTTAATGGTGCTGAGCTTTAATTCAATTTTATTTTGAAAAACTTTCCACATGCACATCATACGATTCGAACATACTCATTGTCACATTTGCTCAGTCTTCGAATTCGTATGCACTACGCATTCCACCGCTTATGACCACTGACTTCACAGGTCGAGATGTGATGTTTGTTTCTCATACAACATTTTTCTAAGCACCTTTAAGTATGCTGTTTTGTTCGGCCTCCATTTTTCTCCTGGCCTTATTTCGATAGATAGAGGTTGGAAGATTTGTAACAGACCAGACTATTTAAGTTAAACTAAACTAAACTAAATTTAAACTAAAAAAATAGCACATCATATGTTCGGACAGCCTTTCAGTTCTCAGAGCGATCTTTAACCCTGATCATAGATCCAATCTTATAAAACACATAAGAGATATTCTTATTCACCGACCATGAAGCAAAACTCGCCAGCAGATCCCCCACTTGTCTCTTTAATATATACTCCAAGCTAGATGTCAAAAGACTTATCCAAAAGAAACATCTGGAGTCCTGGCATAGCAACTCTAATCATTACACCAGCTCAAACACTAGCTGCCGAGGCCCTATCTATCCAACAACTACTTCCATGGCTATAAATTCTACCTTTACTCGATACGGTAACAACCCACCAGCACATTTTAAGAAGAGAAGATCCACCTATTTGTTCAAGATGCGACTGCATTGTCAACATATCACACTTACTAGGACTAAATCCGTGCAACATATCTGCACAATTTAATGCAATCCTTTCCCGTGACCAAACAGAGTACGCAATGCTCAACACATTCACCCACGAAAACATCGAAAAATTACATTACTACTTCAAAAACGATAACATAATCATATAAGTTAATACCTCTTTTTATAATTCTCAAAACTTAAATAACTTTAATAATTAATTAATAACATCAATTTTTCATTTCTAGAGCTGAAAGTCCCAGTAGCTAGATCCCCCACTTATCTCTTTAATATATACTCCAAGCTAGATGTCAAAAGACTTATCCAAAAGAAACATCTGGAGTCCTGGCATAGCAACTCTAATCATTACACCAGCTCAAACACTAGCTGCCGAGGCCCTATCTATCCAACAACTACTTCCATGGCTATAAATTCTACCTTTACTCGATACGGTAACAACCCACCAGCACATTTTAAGAAGAGAAGATCCACCTATTTGTTCAAGATGCGACTGCATTGTCAACATATCACACTTATTAGGACTAAATCCGTGCAACATATCTGCACAATTTAATGCAATCCTTTCCCGTGACCAAACAGTGTACGCAATGCTCAACACATTCACCCACGAAAACATCGAAAAATTATATTACTACTTCAAAAACAATAACATAATCATATAAGTAAATACCTCTTTTTATAATTATCAAAACTTAAATAACTTTAATAATCAATTAATAACATCAATTTTTCATTTATAGAGCTGAAAGTCCCAGTAGCTAGGCTCTTATTTCTTCTCTCTTTTTGCACTATAATTTGTAATCATATGAAAATAAATAATAATAATAATAATAATAGTTATAAGTTATTATTCTTGCTATATTGTACTATTCGCACCAGAATGTCAGTTTTATTACTTAACCATTCTTTATTCCGGCAATTTTCGATGAATTTTTTGAACAGCAACAACAACTTAAAGGTGCTACATCAATTTTTAAAGTATTTTATTGCTCGTTTTTACAATTTTGTTATTCGTTTTTATTTTTGGTTGGAGATATAGCTAATTCAAGGAGTGCCAATTCCTGTCATCAGTCTCCTTTTTAATGGTGCTGAGCTTTAATTCAATTTTATTTTGAAAAACTTTCCACATGCACATCATACGATTCGAACATACTCATTGTCACATTTGCTCAGTCTTCGAATTCGTATGCACTACGCATTCCACCGCTTATGACCACTGACTTCACAGGTCGAGATGTGATGTTTGTTTCTCATACAACATTTTTCTAAGCACCTTTAAGTATGCTGTTTTGTTCGGCCTCCATTTTTCTCCTGGCCTTATTTCGATAGATAGAGGTTGGAAGATTTGTAACAGACCAGACTATTTAAGTTAAACTAAACTAAACTAAATTTAAACTAAAAAAATAGCACATCATATGTTCGGACAGCCTTTCAGTTCTCAGAGCGATCTTTAACCCTGATCATAGATCCAATCTTATAAAACACATAAGAGATATTCTTATTCACCGACCATGAAGCAAAACTCGACAGCAGATCCCCCACTTGTCTCTTTAATATATACTCCAAGCTAGATGTCAAAAGACTTATCCAAAAGAAACATCTGGAGTCCTGGCATAGCAACTCTAATCATTACACCAGCTCAAACACTAGCTGCCGAGGCCCTATCTATCCAACAACTACTTCCATGGCTATAAATTCTACCTTTACTCGATACGGTAACAACCCACCAGCACATTTTAAGAAGAGAAGATCCACCTATTTGTTCAAGATGCGACTGCATTGTCAACATATCACACTTACTAGGACTAAATCCGTGCAACATATCTGCACAATTTAATGCAATCCTTTCCCGTGACCAAACAGAGTACGCAATGCTCAACACATTCACCCACGAAAACATCGAAAAATTACATTACTACTTCAAAAACGATAACATAATCATATAAGTTAATACCTCTTTTTATAATTCTCAAAACTTAAATAACTTTAATAATTAATTAATAACATCAATTTTTCTTTTCTAGAGCTGAAAGTCCCAGTAGCTAGGCTCTTATTTCTTCTCTCTTTTTGCACTATAATTTGTAATCATATGAAAATAAATAATAATAATAAAAATAATAAATATAAGTTATTATTCTTGCTATATTGTACTATTCGCACCAGAATGTCAGTTTTATTACTTAACCATTCTTTATTCCGGCAATTTTCGATGAATTTTTTGAACAGCAACAACAACTTAAAGGTGCTACATCAATTTTTAAAGTATTTTATTGCTCGTTTTTACAATTTTGTTATTCGTTTTTATTTTTGGTTGGAGATATAGCTAATTCAAGGAGTGCCAATTCCTGTCATCAGTCTCCTTTTTAATGGTGCTGAGCTTTAATTCAATTTTATTTTGAAAAACTTTCCACATGCACATCATACGATTCGAACATACTCATTGTCAGATTTGCTCAGTCTTCGAATTCGTATGCACTACGCATTCCACCGCTTATGACCACTGACTTCACAGGTCGAGATGTGATGTTTGTTTCTCATACAACATTTTTCTAAGCACCTTTAAGTATGCTGTTTGTTCGGCCTCCATTTTTCTCCTGACCTTATTTCGATAGATAGAGGTTGGAAGATTTGTAACAGACCAGACTATTTAAGTTAAACTAAACTAAACTAAATTTAAACTAAAAAAATAGCACATCATATGTTCGGACAGCCTTTCAGTTCTCAGAGCGATCTTTAACCCTGATCATAGATCCAATCTTATAAAACACATAAGAGATATTCTTATTCACCGACCATGAAGCAAAACTCGCCAGCAGATCCCCCACTTATCTCTTTAATATATACTCCAAGCTAGATGTCAAAAGACTTATCCAAAAGAAACATCTGGAGTCCTGGCATAGCAACTCTAATCATTACACCAGCTCAAACACTAGCTGCCGAGGCCCTATCTATCCAACAACTACTTCCATGGCTATAAATTCTACCTTTACTCGATACGGTAACAACCCACCAGCACATTTTAAGAAGAGAAGATCCACCTATTTGTTCAAGATGCGACTGCATTGTCAACATATCACACTTACTAGGACTAAATCCGTGCAACATATCTGCACAATTTAATGCAATCCTTTCCCGTGACCAAACAGTGTACGCAATGCTCAACACATTCACCCACGAAAACATCGAAAAATTACATTACTACTTCAAAAACAATAACAATATCATATAAGTAAATACCTCTTTTTATAATTATCAAAACTTAAATAACTTTAATAATCAATTAATAACATCAATTTTTCATTTATAGAGCTGAAAGTCCTAGTAGCTAGGCTCTTATTTCTTCTCTCTTTTTGCACTATAATTTGTAATCATATGAAAATAACTAATAATAATAATAATAATAATTATAAGTTATTATTCTTGCTATATTGTACTATTCGCACCAGAATGTAAGTTTTATTACTTAACCATTCTTTATTCCGGCAATTTTCGATGAATTTTTTGAACAGCAACAACAACTTAAAGGTGCTACATCAATTTTTAAAGTATTTTATTGCTCGTTTTTACAATTTTGTTATTCGTTTTTATTTTTGGTTGGAGATATAGCTAATTCAAGGAGTGCCAATTCCTGTCATCAGTCTCCTTTTTAATGGTGCTGGGCTTTAATTCAATTTTATTTTGAAAAACTTTCTACATGCACATCATACGATTCAAACATACTCATTGTCAGATTTGCTCAGTCTTCGAATTCGTATGCACTACGCATTCCACCGCTTATGACCACTGACTTCACAGGTCGAGATGTGATGTTTGTTTCTCATACAACATTTTTCTAAGCACCTTTAAGTATGCTGTTTTGTTCCGCCTCCATTTTTCTCCTGACCTTATTTCGATAGATAGAGGTTGGAAGATTTGTAACAGACCAGACTATTTAAGTTTAACTAAAATAAACTAAACTCAAACTAAAAAAATAGCACATCATATGTTCGGACAGCCTTTCAGTTCTCAGAGCGATCTTTAACCCTGATCATAGATCCAATCTTATAAAACACATAAGAGATATTCTTATTCACCGACCATGAAGCAAAACTCGCCAGCAGATCCCCCACTTATCTCTTTAATATATACTCCAAGCTAGATGTCAAAAGACTTATCCAAAAGAAACATCTGAAGTCCTGGCATAGCAACTCTAATCATAACACCAGCTCAAACACTAGCTGCCGAGGCCCTATCTATCCAACAACTACTTCCATGGCTATAAATTCTACCTTTACTCGATACGGTAACAACCCACCAGCACATTTTAAGAAGAGAAGATCCACCTATTTGTTCAAGATGCGACTGCATTGTCAACATATCACACTTACTAGGACTAAATCCGTGCAACATATCTGCACAATTTAATGCAATCCTTTCCCGTGACCAAACAGTGTACGCAATGCTCAACACATTCACCCACGAAAACATCGAAAAATTACATTACTACTTCAAAAACAATAACATAATCATATAAGTAAATACCTCTTTTTATAATTATCAAAACTTAAATAACTTTAATAATCAATTAATAACATCAATTTTTTATTTATAGAGCTGAAAGTCCCAGTAGCTAGGCTCTTATTTCTTCTCTCTTTTTGCACTATAATTTGTAATCATATGAAAATAAATAATAATAATAAAAATAATAATTATAAGTTATTATTCTTGCTATATTGTACTATTCGCACCAGAATGTCAGTTTTATTACTTAACCATTCTTTATTCCGGCAATTTTCGATGAATTTTTTGAACAGCAACAACAACTTAAAGGTGCTACATCAATTTTTAAAGTATTTTATTGCTCGTTTTTACAATTTTGTTATTCGTTTTTATTTTTGGTTGGAGATATAGCTAATTCAAGGAGTGCCAATTCCTGTCATCAGTCTCCTTTTTAATGGTGCTGGGCTTTAATTCAATTTTATTTTGAAAAACTTTCTACATGCACATCATACGATTCGAACATACTCATTGTCAGATTTGCTCAGTCTTCGAATTCGTATGCACTACGCATTCCACCGCTTATGACCACTGACTTCACAGGCCGAGATGTGATGTTTGTTTCTCATACAACATTTTTCTAAGCACCTTTAAGTATGCTGTTTTGTTCCGCCTCCATTTTTCTCCTAACCTTATTTCGATAGAGGTTGGAAGATTTGTAACAGACCAGACTATTTAAGTTAAACTAAACTAAACTAAATTTAAACTAAAAAAATAGCACATCATATTACATGCACATCATACGATTCGAACATACTCATTGTCAGATTTGCTCAGTCTTCGAATTCGTATGCACTACGCATTCCACCGCTTATGACCACTGACTTCACAGGTCGAGATGTGATGTTTGTTTCTCATACAACATTTTTCTAAGCACCTTTAGGTATGCTGTTTTGTTCCGCCTCCATTTTTCTCCTGACCTTATTTCGATAGATAGAGGTTGGAAGATTTGTAACAGACCAGACTATTTAAGTTAAACTAAACTAAACTAAACTTAAACTAAAAAAATAGCACATCATATGTTCGGACAGCCTTTCAGTTCTCAGAGCGATCTTTAACCCTGATCATAGATCCAATCTTATAAAACACATAAGAGATATTCTTATTCACCGACCATGAAGCAAAACTCGCCAGCAGATCCCACACTTATCTCTTTAATATATACTCCAAGCTAGATGTCAAAAGACTTATCCAAAAGAAACATCTGGAGTCCTGGCATAGCAACTCTAATCATAACCCCATAACTACCTTTACTCGATACGGTAACAACCCACCAGCACATTTAAAGAAGAGAAGATCCACCTATTTGTTCAAGATGCGACTGCATTGTCAACATATCACACTTACTAGGACTAAATCCGTGCAACATATCTGCACAATTTAATGCAATCCTTTCCCGTGACCAAACAGTGTACGCAATGCTCAACACATTCACCCACGAAAACATCGAAAAATTACATTACTACTTCAAAAACAATAACAATATCATATAAGTAAATACCTCTTTTTATAATTATCAAAACTTAAATAACTTTAATAATCAATTAATAACATCAATTTTTCATTTATAGAGCTGAAAGTCCTAGTAGCTAGGCTCTTATTTCTTCTCTCTTTTTGCACTATAATTTGTAATCATATGAAAATAACTAATAATAATAATAATAATAATTATAAGTTATTATTCTTGCTATATTGTACTATTCGCACCAGAATGTCAGTTTTATTACTTAACCATTCTTTATTCCGGCAATTTTCGATGAATTTTTTGAACAGCAACAACAACTTAAAGGTGCTACATCAATTTTTAAAGTATTTTATTGCTCGTTTTTACAATTTTGTTATTCGTTTTTATTTTTGGTTGGAGATATAGCTAATTCAAGGAGTGCCAATTCCTGTCATCAGTCTCCTTTTTAATGGTGCTGGGCTTTAATTCAATTTTATTTTGAAAAACTTTCTACATGCACATCATACGATTCAAACATACTCATTGTCAGATTTGCTCAGTCTTCGAATTCGTATGCACTACGCATTCCACCGCTTATGACCACTGACTTCACAGGTCGAGATGTGATGTTTGTTTCTCATACAACATTTTTCTAAGCACCTTTAAGTATGCTGTTTTGTTCCGCCTCCATTTTTCTCCTGACCTTATTTCGATAGATAGAGGTTGGAAGATTTGTAACAGACCAGACTATTTAAGTTTAACTAAAATAAACTAAACTTAAACTAAAAAAATAGCACATCATATGTTCGGACAGCCTTTCAGTTCTCAGAGCGATCTTTAACCCTGATCATAGATCCAATCTTATAAAACACATAAGAGATATTCTTATTCACCGACCATGAAGCAAAACTCGCCAGCAGATCCCCCACTTATCTCTTTAATATATACTCCAAGCTAGATGTCAAAAGACTTATCCAAAAGAAACATCTGAAGTCCTGGCATAGCAACTCTAATCATAACACCAGCTCAAACACTAGCTGCCGAGGCCCTATCTATCCAACAACTACTTCCATGGCTATAAATTCTATTTAATAATCAATTAATAACATCAATTTTTCATTTATAGAGCTGAAAGTCCCAGTAGCTAGGCTCTTATTTCTTCTCTCTTTTTGCACTATAATTTGTAATCATATGAAAATAAATAATAATAATAATAATAATAATAATTATAAGTTATTATTCTTGCTATATTGTACTATTCGCACCAGAATGTCAGTTTTATTACTTAACCATTCTTTTACAATTTTGTTATTCGTTTTTATTTTTGGTTGGAGATATAGCTAATTCAAGGAGTGCCAATTCCTGTCATCAGTCTCCTTTTTAATGGTGCTGGGCTTTAATTCAATTTTATTTTGAAAAACTTTCTACATGCACATCATACGATTCGAACATACTCATTGTCAGATTTGCTCAGTCTTCGAATTCGTATGCACTACGCATTCCACCGCTTATGACCACTGACTTCACAGGCCGAGATGTGATGTTTGTTTCTCATACAACATTTTTCTAAGCACCTTTAAGTATGCTGTTTTGTTCCGCCTCCATTTTTCTCCTAACCTTATTTCGATAGAGGTTGGAAGATTTGTAACAGACCAGACTATTTAAGTTAAACTAAACTAAACTAAACTTAAACTAAAAAAATAGCACATCATATTACATGCACATCATACGATTCGAACATACTCATTGTCAGATTTGCTCAGTCTTCGAATTCGTATGCACTACGCATTCCACCGCTTATGACCACTGACTTCACAGGTCGAGATGTGATGTTTGTTTCTCATACAACATTTTTCTAAGCACCTTTAGGTATGCTGTTTTGTTCCGCCTCCATTTTTCTCCTGACCTTATTTCGATAGATAGAGGTTGGAAGATTTGTAACAGACCAGACTATTTAAGTTAAACTAAACTAAACTAAACTTAAACTAAAAAAATAGCACATCATATGTTCGGACAGCCTTTCAGTTCTCAGAGCGATCTTTAACCCTGATCATAGATCCAATCTTATAAAACACATAAGAGATATTCTTATTCACCGACCATGAAGCAAAACTCGCCAGCAGATCCCACACTTATCTCTTTAATATATACTCCAAGCTAGATGTCAAAAGACTTATCCAAAAGAAACATCTGGAGTCCTGGCATAGCAACTCTAATCATAACCCCATAACTACCTTTACTCGATACGGTAACAACCCACCAGCACATTTTAAGAAGAGAAGATCTACCTATTTGTTCAAGATGCGACTGCATTGTCAACATATCACACTTACTAGGACTAAATCCGTGCAACATATCTGCACAATTTAATGCAATCCTTTCCCGTGACCAAACAGTGTACGCAATGCTCAACACATTCACCCACGAAAACATCGAAAAATTACATTACTACTTCAAAAACAATAACAATATCATATAAGTAAATACCTCTTTTTATAATTATCAAAACTTAAATAACTTTAATAATCAATTAATAACATCAATTTTTCATTTATAGAGCTGAAAGTCCTAGTAGCTAGGCTCTTATTTCTTCTCTCTTTTTGCACTATAATTTGTAATCATATGAAAATAACTAATAATAATAATAATTATAAGTTATTGTTCTTGCTTGACCAGACTATTTAAGTTTAACTAAACTAAACTAAACTTAAACTAAAAAAATACCACATCATATGTTCGGACAGCCTTTCAGTTCTCAGAGCGATCTTTAACCCTGATCATAGATCCAATCTTATAAAACACATAAGAGATATTCTTATTCACCGACCATGAAGCAAAACTCGCCAGCAGATCCCCCACTTATCTCTTTAATATATACTCCAAGCTAGATGTCAAAAGACTTATCCAAAAGAAACATCTGAAGTCCTGGCATAGCAACTCTAATCATAACACCAGCTCAAACACTAGCTGCCGAGGCCCTATCTATCCAACAACTACTTCCATGGCTATAAATTCTACCTTTACTCGATACGGTAACAACCCACCAGCACATTTTAAGAAGAGAAGATCCACCTATTTGTTCAAGATACGACTGCATTGTCAACATATCACACTTACTAGGACTAAATCCGTGCAACATATCTGCACAATTTAATGCAATCCTTTCCCGTGACCAAACAGTGTACGCAATGCTCAACACATTCACCCACGAAAACATCGAAAAATTACATTACTACTTCAAAAACAATAACATAATCATATAAGTAAATACCTCTTTTTATAATTATCAAAACTTAAATAACTTTAATAATCAATTAATAACATCAATTTTTTATTTATAGAGCTGAAAGTCCCAGTAGCTAGGCTCTTATTTCTTCTCTCTTTTTGCACTATAATTTTTAATCATATGAAAATAAATAATAATAATAAAAATAATAATTATAAGTTATTATTCTTGCTATATTGTACTATTCGCACCAGAATGTCAGTTTTATTACTTAACCATTCTTTATTCCGGCAATTTTCGATGAATTTTTTGAACAGCAACAACAACTTAAAGGTGCTACATAAATTTTTAAAGTATTTTATTGCTCGTTTTTACAATTTTGTTATTCGTTTTTATTTTTGGTTGGAGATATAGCTAATTCAAGGAGTGCCAATTCCTGTCATCAGTCTCCTTTTTAATGGTGCTGAGCTTTAATTCAATTTTATTTTGAAAAACTTTCTACATGCACATCATACGATTCGAACATACTCATTGTCAGATTTGCTCAGTCTTCGAATTCGTATGCACTACGCATTCCACCGCTTATGACCACTGACTTCACAGGCCGAGATGTGATGTTTGTTTCTCATACAACATTTTTCTAAGCACCTTTAAGTATGCTGTTTTGTTCCGCCTCCATTTTTCTCCTAACCTTATTTCGATAGATAGAGGTTGGAAGATTTGTAACAGACCAGACTATTTAAGTTAAACTAAACTAAACTAAACTTAAACTAAAAAAATAGCACATCATATTTTCGGACAGCCTTTCAGTTCTCAGAGCGATCTTTAACCCTGATCATAGATCCAATCTTATAAAACACATAAGAGATATTCTTATTCACCGACCATGAAGCAAAACTCGCCAGCAGATCCCCCACTTATCTCTTTAATATATACTCCAAGCTAGATGTCAAAAGACTTATCCAAAAGAAACATCTGGAGTCCTGGCATAGCAACTCTAATCATTACACCAGCTCAAACACAAGCTGCCGAGGCCCTATCTATCCAACAACTACTTCCATGGCTATAAATTCTACCTTTACTCGATACGGTAACAACCCACCAGCACATTTTAAGAAGAGAAGATCCACCTATTTGTTCAAGATGCGACTGCATTGTCAACATATCACACTTACTAGGACTAAATCCGTGCAACATATCTGCACAATTTAATGCAATCCTTTCCCGTGACCAAACAGTGTACGCAATGCTCAACACATTCACCCACGAAAACATCGAAAAATTACATTACTACTTCAAAAACAATAACATAATCATATAAGTAAATACCTCTTTTTATAATTATCAAAACATAAATAACTTTAATAATCAATTAATAACATCAATTTTTCATTTATAGAGCTGAAAGTCCCAGTAGCTAGGCTCTTATTTCTTCTCTCTTTTTGCACTATAATTTGTAATCATATGAAAATAAATAATAATAATAATAATAATAATAATTATAAGTTATTATTCTTGCTATATTGTACTATTCGCACCAGAATGTCAGTTTTATTACTTAACCATTCTTTATTCCGGCAATTTTCGATGAATTTTTTGAACAGCAACAACAACTTAAAGGTGCTACATCAATTTTTAAAGTATTTTATTGCTCGTTTTTACAATTTTGTTATTCGTTTTTATTTTTGGTTGGAGATATAGCTAATTCAAGGAGTGCCAATTCCTGTCATCAGTCTCCTTTTTAATGGTGCTGAGCTTTAATTCAATTTTATTTTGAAAAACTTTCTACATGCACATCATACGATTCGAACATACTCATTGTCAGATTTGCTCAGTCTTCGAATTCGTATGCACTACGCATTCCACCGCTTATGACCACTGACTTCACAGGTCGAGATGTGATGTTTGTTTCTCATACAACATTTTTCTAAGCACCTTTAAGTATGCTGTTTTGTTCCGCCTCCATTTTTCTCCTGACCTTATTTCGATAGATAGAGGTTTGAAGATTTGTAACAGACCAGATTATTTAAGTTAAACTAAACTAAACTAAACTTAAACTAAAAAAATAGCACATCATATGTTCGGACAGCCTTTCAGTTCTCAGAGCGATCTTTAACCCTGATCATAGATCCAATCTTATAAAACACATAAGAGATATTCTTATTCACCGACCATGAAGCAAAACTCGCCAGCAGATCCCCCACTTATCTCTTTAATATATACTCCAAGCTAGATGTCAAAAGACTTATCCAAAAGAAACATCTGGAGTCCTGGCATAGCAACTCTAATCATTACACCAGCTCAAACACAAGCTGCCGAGGCCCTATCTATCCAACAACTACTTCCATGGCTATAAATTCTACCTTTACTCGATACGGTAACAACCCACCAGCACATTTTAAGAAGAGAAGATACACCTATTTGTTCAAGATGCGACTGCATTGTCAACATATCACACTTACTAGGACTAAATCCGTGCAACATATCTGCACAATTTAATGCAATCCTTTCCCGTGACCAAACAGTGTACGCAATGCTCAACACATTCACCCACGAAAACATCGAAAAATTACATTACTACTTCAAAAACAATAACATAATCATATAAGTAAATACCTCTTTTTATAATTATCAAAACTTAAATAACTTTAATAATCAATTAATAACATCAATTTTTCATTTATAGAGCTGAAAGTCCCAGTAGCTAGGCTCTTATTTCTTCTCTCTTTTTGCACTATAATTTGTAATCATATGAAAATAAATAATAATAATAATAATAATAATTATAAGTTATTATTCTTGCTATATTGTACTATTCGCACCAGAATGTCAGTTTTATTACTTAACCATTCTTTATTCCGGCAATTTTCGATGAATTTTTTGAACAGCAACAACAACTTAAAGGTGCTACATCAATTTTTAAAGTATTTTATTGCTCATTTTTACAATTTTGTTATTCGTTTTTATTTTTGGTTGCAGATATAGGTAATTCAAGGAGTGCCAATTCCTGTCATCAGTCTCCTTTTTAATGGTGCTGAGCTTTAATTCAATTTTATTTTGAAAAACTTTCTACATGGACATCATACGATTCGAACATACTCATTGTCAGATTTGCTCAGTCTTCGAATTCGTATGCACTACGCATTCCACCGCTTATGACCACTGACTTCACAGGTCGAGATGTGATGTTTGTTTCTCATACAACATTTTTCTAAGCACCTTTAAGTATGCTGTTTTGTTCCGCCTCCATTTTTCTCCTGACCTTATTTCGATAGATAGAGGTTGGAAGATTTGTAACAGACCAGACTATTTAAGTTAAACTAAACTAAACTAAACTTAAACTAAAAAAATAGCACATCATATGTTCGGACAGCCTTTCAGTTCTCAGAGCGATCTTTAACCCTGATCATAGATCCAATCTTATAAAACACATAAGAGATATTCTTATTCACCGACCATGAAGCAAAACTCGCCAGCAGATCCCCCACTTATCTCTTTAATATATACTCCAAGCTAGATGTCAAAAGACTTATCCAAAAGAAACATCTGGAGTCCTGGCATAGCAACTCTAATCATTACACCAGCTCAAACACTAGCTGCCGAGGCCCTATCTATCCAACAACTACTTCCATGGCTATAAATTCTACCTTTACTCGATACGGTAACAACCCACCAGCACATTTTAAGAAGAGAAGATCCACCTATTTGTTCAAGATGCGACTGCATTGTCAACATATCACACTTACTAGGACTAAATCCGTGCAACATATCTGCACAATTTAATGCAATCCTTTCCCGTGACCAAACAGTGTACGCAATGCTCAACACATTCACCCACGAAAACATCGAAAAATTACATTACTACTTCAAAAACAATAACAATATCATATAAGTAAATACCTCTTTTTATAATTATCAAAACATAAATAACTTTAATAATCAATTAATAACATCAATTTTTCATTTATAGAGCTGAAAGTCCCAGTAGCTAGGCTCTTATTTCTTCTCTCTTTTTGCACTATAATTTGTAATCATATGAAAATAAATAATAATAATAAAAATAATAATTATAAGTTATTATTCTTGCTATATTGTACTATTCGCACCAGAATGTAAGTTTTATTACTTAACCATTCTTTATTCCGGCAATTTTCGATGAATTTTTTGAACAGCAACAACAACTTAAAGGTGCTACATCAATTTTTAAAGTATTTTATTGCTCGTTTTTACAATTTTGTTATTCGTTTTTATTTTTGGTTGGAGATATAGCTAATTCAAGGAGTGCCAATTCCTGTCATCAGTCTCCTTTTTAATGGTGCTGAGCTTTAATTCAATTTTATTTTGAAAAACTTTCTACATGCACATCATACGATTCGAACATACTCATTAACAGATTTGCTCAGTCTTCGAATTCGTATGCACTACGCATTCCACCGCTTATGACCACTGACTTCATAGGTCGAGATGTGATGTTTGTTTCTCATACAACATTTTTCTAAGCACCTTTAAGTATGCTGTTTTGTTCCGCCTCCATTTTTCTCCTGACCTTATTTCGATAGATAGAGGTTGGAAGATTTGTAACAGACCAGACTATTTAAGTTAAACTAAACTAAACTAAACTTAAACTAAAAATATAGCACATCATATGTTCGGACAGCCTTTCAGTTCTCAGAGCGATCTTTAACCCTGATCATAGATCCAATCTTATAAAACACATAAGAGATATTCTTATTCACCGACCATGAAGCAAAACTCGCCAGCAGATCCCCCACTTATCTCTTTAATATATACTCCAAGCTAGATGTCAAAAGACTTATCCAAAAGAAACATCTGGAGTCCTGGCATAGCAACTCTAATCATTACACCAGCTCAAACACTAGCTGCCGAGGCCCTATCTATCCAACAACTACTTCCATGGCTATAAATTCTACCTTTACTCGATACGGTAACAACCCACCAGCACATTTTAAGAAGAGAAGATCCACCTATTTGTTCAAGATGCGACTGCATTGTCAACATATCACACTTACTAGGACTAAATCCGTGCAACATATCCTCACAATTTAATGCAATCCTTTCCCGTGACCAAACAGTGTACGCAATGCTCAACACATTCACCCACGAAAACATCGAAAAATTACATTACTACTTCAAAAACAATAACAATATCATATAAGTAAATACCTCTTTTTATAATTATCAAAACTTAAATAACTTTAATAATCAATTAATAACATCAATTTTTCATTTATAGAGCTGAAAGTCCCAGTAGCTAGGCTCTTATTTCTTCTCTCTTTTTGCACTATAATTTGTAATCATATGAAAATAAATAATAATAATAAAAATAATAATTATAAGTTATTATTCTTGCTATATTGTACTATTCGCACCAGAATGTCAGTTTTATTACTTAACCATTCTTTATTCCGGCAATTTTCGATGAATTTTTTGAACAGCAACAACAACTTAAAGGTGCTACATCAATTTTTAAAGTATTTTATTGCTCGTTTTTACAATTTTGTTATTCGTTTTTATTTTTGGTTGGAGATATAGGTAATTCAAGGAGTGCCAATTCCTGTCATCAGTCTCCTTTTTAATGGTGCTGAGCTTTAATTCAATTTTATTTTGAAAAACTTTCCACATGCACATCATACGATTCGAACATACTCATTGTCAGATTTGCTCAGTCTTCGAATTCGTATGCACTACGCATTCCACCGCTTATGACCACTGACTTCACAGGTCGAGATGTGATGTTTGTTTCTCATACAACATTTTCCTAAGCACCTTGAAGTATGCTGTTTTGTTCCCCCTCCATTTTTCTCCTGACCTTATTTCGATAGATAGAGGTTGGAAGATTTGTAACAGACCAGACTATTTAAGTTAAACTAAACTAAACTAAACTTAAACTAAAAAAATAGCACATCATATGTTCGGACAGCCTTTCAGTTCTCAGAGCGATCTTTAACCCTGATCATAGATCCAATCTTATAAAACACATAAGAGATATTCTTATTCACCGACCATGAAGCAAAACTCGCCAGCAGATCCCACACTTATCTCTTTAATATATACTCCAAGCTAGATGTCAAAAGACTTATCCAAAAGAAACATCTGGAGTCCTGGCATAGCAACTCTAATCATAACACCAGCTCAAACACTAGCTGCCGAGGACCTATCTATCCAACAACTACTTCCATGGCTATAAATTCTACCTTTACTCGATACGGTAACAACCCACCAGCACATTTTAAGAAGAGAAGATCCACCTATTTGTTCAAGATGCGACTGCATTGTCAACATATCACACTTACTAGGACTAAATCCGTGCAACATATCTGCACAATTTAATGCAATCCTTTCCCGTGACCAAACAGTGTACGCAATCCTCAACACATTCACCCACGAAAACATCGAAAAATTACATTACTACTTCAAAAACAATAACAATATCATATAAGTAAATACCTCTTTTTATAATTATCAAAACTTAAATAACTTTAATAATCAATTAATAACATCAATTTTTCATTTATAGAGCTTATCCAAAGCTGAAAGTCCCAGTAGCTAGGCTCTTATTTCTTCTCTCTTTTTGCACTATAATTTGTAATTATATGAAAATAAATAATAATAATAATAATAATAATAATAATAATAATAATTATAAGTTATTATTCTTGCTATATTGTACTATTCGCACCAGAATGTCAGTTTTATTACTTATTCATTCTTTATTCCGGCAATTTTCGATGAATTTTTTGAACAGCAACAACAACTTAAAGGTGCTACATCAATTTTTAAAGTATTTTATTGCTCGTTTTTACAATTTTGTTATTCGTTTTTATTTTTGGTTGGAGATATAGGTAATTCAAGGAGTGCCAATTCCTGTCATCAGTCTCCTTTTTAATGGTGCTGAGCTTTAATTCAATTTTATTTTGAAAAACTTTCTACATGCACATCATACGATTCGAACATACTCATTGTCAGATTTGCTCAGTCTTCGAATTCGTATGCACTACGCATTCCACCGCTTATGACCACTGACTTCACAGGTCGAGATGTGATGTTTGTTTCTCATACAACATTTTTCTAAGCACCTTTAAGTATGCTGTTTTGTTCCGCCTCCATTTTTCTCCTGAATTTATTTCGATAGATAGAGGTTGGAAGATTTGTAACAGACCAGACTATTTAAGTTAAACTAAACTAAACTAAACTTAAACTAAAAAAATAGCACATCATATGTTCGGACAGCCTTTCAGTTCTCAGAGCGATCTTTAACCCTGATCATAGATCCAATCTTATAAAACACATAAGAGATATTCTTATTCACCGACCATGAAGCAAAACTCGCCAACAGATCCCCCACTTATCTCTTTAATATATACTCCAAGCTAGATGTCAAAAGACTTATCCAAAAGAAACATCTGGAGTCCTGGCATAGCAACTCTAATCATTACACCAGCTCAAACACTAGCTGCCGAGGCCCTATCTATCCAACAACTACTTCCATGGCTATAAATTCTACCTTTACTCGATACGGTAACAACCCACCAGCACATTTTAAGAAGAGAAGATCCACCTATTTGTTCAAGATGCGACTGCATTGTCAACATATCACACTTACTAGGACTAAATCCGTGCAACATATCTGCACAATTTAATGCAATCCTTTCACCCACGAAAACATCGAAAAATTACATTACTACTTCAAAAACAATAACAATATCATATAAGTAAATACCTCTTTTTATAATTATCAAAACTTAAATAACTTTAATAATCAATTAATAACATCAATTTTTCATTTATAGAGCTGAAAGTCCCAGTAGCTAGGCTCTTATTTCTTCTCTCTTTTTGCACTATAATTTGTAATCATATGAAAATAAATAATAATAATAAAAATAATAATTATAAGTTATTATTCTTGCTATATTGTACTATTCGTACCAGAATGTCAGTTTTATTACTTAACCATTCTTTATTCCGGCAATTTTCGATGAATTTTTTGAACAGCAACAACAACTTAAAGGTGCTACATCAATTTTTAAAGTATTTTATTGCTCGTTTTTACAATTTTGTTATTCATTTTTATTTTTGGTTGGAGATAAAGCTAATTCAAGGAGTGCCAATTCCTGTCATCAGTCTCCTTTTTAATGGTGCTGAGCTTTAATTCAATTTTATTTTGAAAAACTTTCTACATGCACATCATACGATTCGAACATACTCATTGTCAGATTTGCTCAGTCTTCGCATTCGTATGCACTACGCATTCCACCGCTTATGACCACTGACTTCACAGGTCGAAATGTGATGTTTGTTTCTCATACAACATTTTTCTAAGCACCTTTAAGTATGCTGTTTTGTTCCGCCTCCATTTTTCTCCTGACCTTATTTCGATAGATAGGGGTTGGAAGATTTGTAACAGACCAGACTATTTAAGTTAAACTAAACTAAACTAAACTTAAACTAAAAAAATAGCACATCATATGTTCGGACAGCCTTTCAGTTCTCAGAGCGATCTTTAACCCTGATCATAGATCCAATCTTATAAAACACATAAGAGATATTCTTATTCACCGACCATGAAGCAAAACTCGCCAGCAGATCCCCCACTTATCTCTTTAATATATACTCCAAGCTAGATGTCAAAAGACTTATCCAAAAGAAACATCTGGAGTCCTGGCATAGCAACTCTAATCATTACACCAGCTCAAACACTAGCTGCCGAGGCCCTATCTATCCAACAACTACTTCCATGGCTATAAATTCTACCTTTACTCGATACGGTAACAACCCACCAGCACATTTTAAGAAGAGAAGATCCACCTATTTGTTCAAGATGCGACTGCATTGTCAACATATCACACTTACTAGGACTAAATCCGTGCAACATATCTGCACAATTTAATGCAATCCTTTCCCGTGACCAAACAGTGTACGCAATGCTCAACACATTCACCCACGAAAACATCGAAAAATTACATTACTACTTCAAAAACAATAACAATATCATATAAGTAAATACCTCTTTTTATAATTATCAAAACTTAAATAACTTTAATAATCAATTAATAACATCAATTTTTCATTTATAGAGCTGAAAGTCCCAGTAGCTAGGCTCTTATTTCTTCTCTCTTTTTGCACTATAATTTGTAATCATATGAAAATAAATAATAATAATAATAATAATAATTATAAGTTATTATTCTTGCTATATTGTACTATTCGCACCAGAATGTCAGTTTTATTACTTATTCATTCTTTATTCCGGCAATTTTCGATGAATTTTTTGAACAGCAACAACAACTTAAAGGTGCTACATCAATTTTTAAAGTATTTTATTGCTCGTTTTTACAATTTTGTTATTCGTTTTTATTTTTGGTTGGAGATATAGCTAATTCAAGGAGTGCCAATTCCTGTCATCAGTCTCCTTTTTAAAGGTGCTGAGCTTTAATTCAATTTTATTTTGAAAAACTTTCTACATGCACATCATACGATTCGAACATACTCATTGTCAGATTTGCTCAGTCTTCGAATTCGTATGCACTACGCATTCCACCGCTTATGACCACTGACTTCACAGGTCGAGATGTGATGTTTGTTCCTCATACAACATTTTTCTAAGCACCTTTAAGTATGCTGTTTTGTTCCGCCTCCATTTTTCTCCTGACCTTATTTCGATAGATAGAGGTTGGAAGATTTGTAACAGACCAGACTATTTAAGTTAAACTAAACTAAACTAAACTTAAACTAAAAAAATAGCACATCATATGTTCGGACAGCCTTTCAGTTCTCAGAGCGATCTTTAACCCTGATCATAGATCCAATCTTATAAAACACATAAGAGATATTCTTATTCACCGACCATGAAGCAAAACTCGCCAGCAGATCCCACACTTGTCTCTTTAATATATACTCCAAGCTAGATGTCAAAAGACTTATCCAAAAGAAACATCTGGAGTCCTGGCACAGCAACTCTAATCATAACACCAGCTCAAACACTAGCTGCCGAGGCCCTATCTATCCAACAACTACTTCCATGGCTATAAATTCTACCTTTACTCGATACGGTAACAACCCACCAGCACATTTTAAGAGAAGATCCACCTATTTGTTCAAGATGCGACTGCATTGTCAACATATCACACTTACTAGGACTAAATCCGTGCAACATATCTGCACAATTTAATGCAATCCTTTCCCGTGACCAAACAGTGTACGCAATGCTCAACACATTCACCCACGAAAACATCGAAAAATTACATTACTACTTCAAAAACAATAACAATATCATATAAGTAAATACCTCTTTTTATAATTATCAAAACTTAAATAACTTTAATAATCAATTAATAACATCAATTTTTCATTTATAGAGCTGAAAGTCCCAGTAGCTAGGCTCTTATTTCTTCTCTCTTTTTGCACTATAATTTGTAATCATATGAAAATAAATAATAATAATAAAAATAATAATTATAAGTTATTATTCTTGCTATATTGTACTATTCGCACCAGAATGCCACGAAAACATCGAAAAATTACATTACTACTTCAAAAACAATAACAATATCATATAAGTAAATACCTCTTTTTATAATTATCAAAACTTAAATAACTTAAATAATCAATTAATAACATCAATTTTTCATTTATAGAGCTGAAAGTCCCAGTAGCTAGGCTCTTATTTCTTCTCTCTTTTTGCACTATAATTTGTAATCATATGAAAATAAATAATAATAATAATAATAATAATTATAAGTTATTATTCTTGCTATATTGTACTATTCGCACCAGAATGTCAGTTTTATTACTTAACCATTCTTTATTCCGGCAATTTTCGATGAATTTTTTGAACAGCAACAACAACTTAAAAGTGCTACATCAATTTTTAAAGTATTTTATTGCTCGTTTTTACAATTTTTTTATTCGTTTTTATTTTTGGTTGGAGATATAGCTAATTCAAGGAGTGCCAATTCCTGTCATCAGTCTCCTTTTTAATGGTCATCATCATCATCGGCTCGACAACCGGGGTCCGGTCCTGGCCTCCTTCAACAAGTCTCTCCACCTATCCCGGTCTCGAGCCGACGCCATCCAGTTGCGCACCCCAAGGCTCCGGGCGTCCTGGTCTACGCCATCTCTCCAGCGCAAGCATGGTCTACCACGCTGTCGTCTGCCATAGAATGTACCACAAAGAACTTTCCGAGCAGGTTCCTCTTCGCTCATGCGAGCTAGGTGCCCTGCCCACCGAAGTCTACCGAGCCTAATTTTTGTCACTATATCTGCTTCAAGGTAGATTGCGTACAATTCATGATTGTACCGTCTCCGGAATCGTCCTTCCTCACATATGGGGCCAACAATTCTCCTTAAGACTTTTCTCTCGAACGCGGCTAAGAGGTCAGAGTGCCTTTTGCTAAGCACCCAAGTCTCGGATCCATATGTGAGTACTGGCAGAACCATGGTCCTGTACAGCAGTAGTTTTGAAGTTATGGTGAGATTTCTGGATTTGAAGAGCTTTGACAGACTGTAGTAGGCTCTGTTGGATTTGAGAAGCCGCCCGCGTATTTCTTCTTCTATATTGTTATCGGCTGCTACTATTGACCCAAGGTATTTAAAGGATTGCACCACTTCAAATTCGTGCTCCGCTACCTTGATTGTTTGACCAACTGTTCCTCTCGCATTCGACGCCACCATGTACTTTGTTTTACCTTCACTAATGTGCAGCCCCAGATTTTGTGCCGCCTGCTCGATCTGGATGAAGGAATCGTGTACAGCTTGCTCGGTTCTTCCGATGATGTCGATGTCGTCTGCGTAAGCCAGTATCTGGCTGGACCTGTTGACGATGGTCCCTCTTGTTGCCGTGCCAGAGTCACGGATTGCTTTCTCCAACGCCAGGTTGAAGAGGAGGCAGGCCAAACCATCCCCTTGTCGGAGTCCATTAAAGATGTTGATTGGTCTGGATAGCAATCCGGCTATTTTTACTTGGCTTGTTACGTTGGTCATGGTCAACCTACATAGTCGTGTCAATTTATTTGGGATGCCGAATTCTCTCATGGCTTTGTAAAGTTCTACCCTGGCTATGCTATCATAGGCGGCCTTAAAGTCTATAAACAGGTGGTATGTTGGGATGTTAAATTCTAGACATTTTTCCATCGCCTGCCTAAGGGTAAAGATCTGATCAGTTGTTGATTTGCCTGGAATGAAACCACACTGATATTGTCCGATGATGGTTTTAGCGTATGGGGTTATCCGGTCTTGTAGGATAGAGGAGAGTATCTTATAGGCGGTACTCAACAACGTGATACCTCTATAGTTGCTGCACGTTGTGACATCTCCTTTCTTATGTATGGGGCATATTATACCTTTTCGCCAGTCTTCTGGCATTTTTTCACGCTCCCACACGTGCACTATAATATCATGAATTGCCTGACGTAGAGCTGGCCCACCGTGTTGAAATAATTCGGCTGGTATACCATCAGCTCCCGGGGCTTTGTTTTTCTTTAGCCGGTCTATAGCCTTCTCAACCTCTTCTATGCTTGGTGACGGCAACATAGGGTATTCGTCTTGAAGCAGTGGAGCCTCCACTTCTGCAGTGAGTTGACCATTTAGCAATTCATTAAAGTACACTTCCCATCGCTCCAGTATGCTTTGTGGATCGGTGATCAGATTTCCCTCTCCGTCCTTGCAGTATGTGCAGCGTGGTGTGTACTGCGTCATGTTTCGGATGGATTGGTAGAACTTCCGCGCCTGGTGCGGACCTCGCTCTCGGCTTTTTTCTATTTCACAGATTAAGTTCTTCTCCCAGGCTGATTTTTTCTGTCTGTGAAGCCGTTTTTCTATTCTTCTGAGCTCTTTATATTCTTCTTCGCGTGCCCGCGTTCTATGAGATTGCTGCATTGTTCGGTACGCAACATTCTTACGTTCAGTCGCTAGCTTGCATTCATCATCAAACCAGTCGTTCCGATTTCTACGACTGCTGCCTAAGATGGAGTTGGCAGTACTAATGACAGTATTCTTAAGGCGTGTCCACTTCTCATCTACGCCCAGCATACTGGCCCCAGGACTTACTCTCCCTAAATCAAGCGATTCTAGGGCGAGTCCTAACGCATTACCAAAGGTGTTACTGGCATTTTCATTGCGCAGGGCAGCCGTGTTGATTCGAACTTGATCGGCGGATGCAATACGTCTTCGCAAGGCAATCCGCCCTCGGAAGACCATACCAACAAGATAGTGATCCGAGTCGATATTGGCGCCTCGGTACGTTCGTACCGTCATCAAGTTCGAGTAGTGGCGACGGTCTATCAACACGTGGTCTATTTGGTTACGAGTGACTCCATCAGGTGATACCCAGGTGGCTTTGTAGATATCTTTTCGCGGGAACCTGGTACTCGCAACGACCATGTTTTTCGATGCTGCCAATTCTAAGACTCGAAGTCCATTGTCATTAGTGTTCTCATGCAAACTATGGGTGCCTGCGTAATGCCTGAATACCGGCTCCCGACCTATTTTTGCGTTCAAATCCCCAAGGATGATTTTTACGTCATACCTTGGACAGGCATTGAGGGTCCTCTCGACTTGTTCGTAGTAAGTGTCTTTTTCTTCGTCTGAGGACTCCTCCGTAGGTCCGTGAACGTTAATGAGGCTAATGTTCGTAAATTTGCCTCGCACGCGAAGGGTGCATAGCCTTTCGCTTATAGCGTTAAAGCCGATGATGGTAGACTTCATTTTTTCGCTGACTAGTGTTATATTATTTAATTAAAACAAAACCGGTTTGTTTGGTCTCGACTCGTTTATTAGACTGACTTAAAATTAACTTACAACTAAGAACAGAGTATTCTCTTATATTAATATATATATAATATGATACTCTTATATTATAACTTGAGTAGAATTCTATAACACTACCTCCCAATTTAGATAAAAATTTACTTCATACAATTTTTTAAATATTTTAATGTTTCCTTTTAAATACTTCAATGTTTCATACAATTTTTAAATATTTCAATGTTTCTTTTTAAATGTTTCAATGTTTCTTTCTATATTTCATTTTAATCTTATATGATACAGCTTTTCTTGGCCTTAACAGCCTTTTTTCTTTATTTACTTCCTTCAATTCAGTTTCAACAATTTCATTATTTTCTCTTGCATTGACATTTGTACTACTGTCTTCTGAGTTATTTTTTATTTTACAATAACTAGGTATATAAGGTTCTTTAACATATTTTTTCAATTGATTTCTATGAACTCTTTTATTTAATCCATTAATATTTACAATATAAATCAGCCAACTTTCTCTTTTTATAATAAAGCCTGGTTTCCATTTGGCATAATTAGATCCTTCTTGACAATATAATATTTTCTCACCTACTTTTAAATCAAAATATTTATTCCTTTTAAATTTTGAAATTTCATTAATTTTCTCTTTTTTATATTTATTAACATTTAATTTGTTTTCGTTTTGGTTCTGAATTGGTTGTGTGAAACTGCTTTGTAAATAGCTTAGGCAAGTCCTAGGTTCATACGAAAATACTAATTTACCAGGTGAAACCCCTGTCGCAGACTGTGGTGTATTGCGATACTTAAACAAAATATTCAAAAGTTTTTGTTCTATCGTTAAATTATTTGAATTACATTTCTTCAAGCTATTTTTTATTGTGCCGACACCTCTTTCTGCTAACCCATTACTTTCTGGATGATAAATTGGCGAAGCTTTATATATTATTCCGTTTACTTTACAAAATGTTTGAAATTCAAAACAAGAAAATTGGGGACCATTATCGGAAACCAACATCTTTGGAAAACCAAAAACCGACATGAAATTCTTAAGTTTTTCAATAACTTGTGCTGAAGTAGTTTTCGCCAGAGTGTAAACCTCAATCCATTTGCTAAAATCGTCCACAATTATCAAAAAGTTTTTGTTATTAAGCATAAAGAGATCAATATGCATTCTTTCAAATGGAAAGTTTGTTGCCGGCCAACTAAAATTAGGACAATCTTTTCTTCTTGTTTGCTTTAACTTGCAATTCTCACAATTATTAACCCAAACATCAATATCTTTATCGATTTTGGGCCACCACATATATGACCTAGCCAACATTTTCATGCGAGTCATACCCACATGTTCTAAATGCAAAAGTTCGAGGCAATTTACCTTTAGATTGTCGGGTATAACTATTCGGTTGGCGTAATATAGACAATTATCATTTAATTCTAGAGAAAGCCTGATTCGATAAAATGGACTCATACTAAAATTTCTTTTTGCATTTTCTGGCCACCCATTCTTTACACATTCTCTTATTTTTACTAACAACCCGTCAGCTTCGGTTTCACTCCGAATAGTATCAAGATTCAAAGGTGTTGAGTTAGCGTAATTAAAAAAATTCAATGAGAATGTCAACTCTTCTACCCCTGTGGGTTCATCTAGAGGAAGCCTAGAGAGTGCGTCAACATTTCTTTGCTTAGATGCTGGCCTATAAATAATTTTACATTGATAATTTGACAAAAATAAGACCCATCTGTGCAATCTAACGGACGCTACGACTGACAGCGCTTTCTTGTCACCCAATAACACCTCTAGTGGCTTATGATCAGTATAGATAACAAAACTGTAACCATATAAAAACTTATGGAAACGTTTAATTGCAAATACTACAGCTAACGCTTCGCGATGAAGTTGTGAGTAATTTGCTTCCGCTTTACTTTAAGTCGAACTAGCCATGAAACATGGACGTTCGATTCCATCATCATCAATATTGCTTAAAATTGCTCCGACTCCATTTGGACCTACATCGCATGCCACGACTATAGGAAGCCTCGGATCGTACGGACGCAAAATATTATTTTGATGGATCATTTCTTTGCTTTGTTGAAAAGCACTTTGAAATTCTTCTGTCCAAGACCAAACTGAGTCTTTTCTTAATAATTTATACAGAGGGTACAATTTGTTGGAAAAGTTGGCCAGAAACTTTGAGTAGTAATTTATCAGGCCAAGATACGATTGCAAAGTCTTAACATTTGTTGGTTCTGGCGTCTCCATTATGGCCTTTAATTTTCCTTGACAAGGACTGATACCTTTATAAGAGAGCTCATGCCCTAACCACTCAATTTTTTCAACAAAAAATACACATTTTTCAAGATTTATTTTAATGTTATGCGAATTTAACCTTTCTAAAACCTGAAATAATCTTTCTTTGCACTGCTCTATTGTATTTCCACCACAGAGAATATCGTCAATATACCATTCTGTCCCTTCTATTCCAGACAACAACGAATCCATTTTCTTTTGAAAAATCATAGGAGCGCATGCAACCCCATAAGGAACTCGACAAAATTGAAACAACCCACGACTAGTATTAATTACCAACAAATGTCTACATTTTGGATCGACTTCCAATTGCAAATACGCACCACTCAAATCGATGGCACAATAATATTTATATTTACCAGAATTAATCAGCAAATCGTCAATTAATGGAAGAGGGTGTACAACCATATCTAAATGTGGGTTGATAGTTACTTTAAAATTTCCACATAACCTTAACGACCCGTCTTTTTTCTCTACTATAACCAGGGGTGCCGCCCATGAACTACTTTGAACCCTTTCAATAATATTTTCATTTTCAAGACGCTCTAATTCTCTATCAACTTTTTCGCGTAGGCTAAATGGAACCGTGTACGGCTTATGGAATCGAGGTTGTACTTCTTCTCGCAATGTAATTTCAGCCAAAAAATCTTTAATCGGTTCTCTGGAGTTCCCAAAGATATTAGGAAACTTGGTTTTAATTTCATTTACTAATTTGTTTTCATGTAGTTCATTTAGTCTACTTTCTTCATACAATTTGGGAAAACTATCAACAGGTGACAAAACGGCAGTGTGAAATAAATGAGACTTGAAAAAATTTCGCCACGTGGGGCATAAAATGTCAAGCCAATCTCTACCAATAATTGGTTGAAAATTTTTAACACTTTCAATAATGTGCAACTTTAACAAATGCTTTCGCGAACTATTTACACCAACAACTGCAACAGAAATTTCACCAACAACTACTACATTTTGCCCTGTCAAAACTTCTAATTTTATATGCTCAATATTTTTTAATGCATGCACCTTAAACATTTTATCATACATAACCTTTGATATAACAGATACCACAGCACCACAATCGATTTCCATCTTAAGCCGAATATCGCCAACAACAACCTCTGTGCACTCGGGACCACCTGGAACATCTATGAAATTTAAGCTGCCTAGTTTAAATTCACCGTTTTTCTTAAAATTTGATTTTGTAAAATTCCGTTGCCTTGACTTCTGTCTTCCTCTTTCAACCGGTTTATTTCTGCACGCTTTTGACGAATGACCCAATTTACCACACACAAAACATTGCCAATTTCTAGCGGGACATTCGTTTATCATGTGACTTAATGTGCATTTTGTACAATGAGTTATGTAGCCTCTTTTTTGCTTAGCATCTTGAATTCGATTAAGAGAGTTTGATTGCGTAACTGTTCCAAGCTCTTTTTGCTCGTGCTGTACTAGCTCAAACTCTTTGGCTTTGCTAACAGCTATTTTCCAATCTAACGACGTCATTCCAAGTAATATTCCTTGAAGCCGTTCTTCTTTATTATCTCTAAGGGCTTCTTCCAAGAAAGTGCCGAAATCACAGTTAACTGACAGCATTTTGATTTCGAGTATAAATTCGGAAATCGTTTGGCCATTTTTTTGTTTAGCACAGTTAAACTTATACCGTTCTGCAATTATATTTTTCTTTGACGTAAACCCATCTTTAATGATTTCGATGAGTTCGTCAAACTTTTTTATTGTTGGAGATTCAGGGGCCACTAAATCTTTAATTTTTTTATAACTCTCCGGCCCAATTAATGTTAAAAATAAAGGAGTTTTCTTCAATTCTGGGGTATCATTTATGAAAAATAACTGTTTAATTCGCTCGATATAATCATCGAAATTTTCTCCGAACATGAATTGTTCAATTGAGCCAATAAACGAAGTTTGGAAACCCGGTTTTTCGTCTTCGATAGGCATTTTTATTTTTATTTAATTATTTATTTATTTATTTATTTTTTTTTTTTTTTTTTTTTTTCGAACTAGGTATATACTTATACTTTTTTTTTTTTTTTTTTTTTACTTTTCCTCGTCGCCAAATGTTATATTATTTAATTAAAACAAAACCGGTGTGTTTGGTCTCGACTCGTTTATTAGACTGACTTAAAATTAACTTACAACTAAGAACAGAGTATTCTCTTATATTAATATATATATAATATGATACTCTTATATTATAACTTGAGTAGAATTCTATAACAACTAGGAAGCCTACCCCGAGCACATGGTGTTTTGTATGACAGCTGTAGTATACGTCATATTCTTTCTTCTGTAAAACACCATTCCCTGTCCATCTGATTTCTTGTAGTGCTGTTATGTCAGCTCTATATTTTGACAGGGCATCGGCTAGCTGCTGAGCAGCTCGAGCTCTATAGAGCGATCGTACGTTCCATAAGAAAATTCGTAAATCGTTTTGCCGTTTTCGTTGCGTTGGTTGTCGTCGTGAGATCAGTCCGTTTCCGAGGCTTGTTGTCGGGTTCGTAATTCTAAAATTTTACGGAACAGGGAATTAACCTGTTGCCAACCTGAGGAACTAGCCTGATCATATTAGCCAAACCTTTTTTAAAAGGCTTGTTACTAGCGGCCGACGCAAAGAGGCTATGATCACACTTCCACCAGTCCCGAATAGTTACGGCACGTGCATGTTTTCATATGATACATGTTATTCCCCCTATTCGTCTGATGGCTGACCGCTTTTAATGGTGCTGAGCTTTAATTCAATTTTATTTTGAAAAACTTTCTACATGCACATCATACGATTCGAACATACTCATTGTCAGATTTGCTCAGTCTTCGAATTCGTATGCACTACGCATTCCACCGCTTATGACCACTGACTTCACAGGTCGAGATGTGATGTTTGTTTCTCATACAACATTTTTCTAAGCACCTTTAAGTATGCTGTTTTGTTCCGCCTCCATTTTTCTCCTGACCTTATTTCGATAGATAGAGGTTGGAAGATTTGTAACAGACCAGACTATTTAAGTTAAACTAAACTAAACTAAACTTAAACTAAAAAAATAGCACATCATATGTTCGGACAGCCTTTCAGTTCTCAGAGCGATCTTTAACCCTGATCATAGATCCAATCTTATAAAACACATAAGAGATATTCTTATTCACCGACCATGAAGCAAAACTCGCCAGTAGATCCCACACTTATCTCTTTAATATATACTCCAAGCTAGATGTCAAAAGACTTATCCAAAAGAAACATCTGGAGTCCTGGCACAGCAACTCTAATCATAACACCAGCTCAAACACTAGCTGCCGAGGCCCTATCTATCCAACAACTACTTCCATGGCTATAAATTCTACCTTTACTCGATATGGTAACAACCCACCAGCACATTTTAAGAAGAGAAGATCCACCTATTTGTTCAAGATGCGACTGCATTGTCAACATATCACACTTACTAGGACTAAATCCGTGCAACATATCTGCACAATTTAATGCAATCCTTTCCCGTGACCAAACAGTGTACGCAATGCTCAACACATTCACCCACGAAAACATCGAAAAATTACATTACTACTTCAAAAACAATAACAATATCATATAAGTAAATACCTCTTTTTATAATTATCAAAACTTAAATAACTTTAATAATCAATTAATAACATCAATTTTTCATTTATAGAGCTGAAAGTCCCAGCAGCTAGGCTCTTATTTCTTCTCTCTTTTTGCACTATAATTTGTAATCATATGAAAATAAATAATAATAATAAAAATAATAATTATAAGTTATTATTTTTGCTATATTGTACTATTCGCACCAGAATGTCAGTTTTATTACTTAACCATTCTTTATTCCGGAAATTTTCGATGAATTTTTTGAACAGCAACAAAAACTTAAAGGTGCTACATCAATTTTTAAAGTATTTTATTGCTCGTTTTTACAATTTTGTTATTCGTTTTTATTTTTGGTTGGAGATATAGCTAATTCAAGGAGTGCCAATTCCTGTCATCAGTCTCCTTTTTAATGGTGCTGAGCTTTAATTCAATTTTATTTTGAAAAACTTTCTACATGCACATCATACGATTCGAACATACTCATTATCAGATTTGCTCAGTCTTCGAATTCGTATGCACTACGCATTCCACCGCTTATGACCACTGACTTCACAGGTCGAGATGTGATGTTTGTTTCTCATACAACATTTTTCTAAGCACCTTTAAGTATGCTGTTTTGTTCCGCCTCCATTTTTCTCCTGACCTTATTTCGATAGATAGAGGTTGGAAGATTTGTAACAGACCAGACTATTTAAGTTAAACTAAACTAAACTAAACTTAAACTAAAAAAATAGCACATCATATGTTCGGACAGCCTTTCAGTTCTCAGAGCGATCTTTAACCCTGATCATAGATCCAATCTTATAAAACACATAAGAGATATTCTTATTCACCGACCATGAAGCAAAACTCGCCAGTAGATCCCACACTTATCTCTTTAATATATACTCCAAGCTAGATGTCAAAAGACTTATCCAAAAGAAACATCTGGAGTCCTGGCACAGCAACTCTAATCATAACACCAGCTCAAACACTAGCTGCCGAGGCCCTATCTATCCAACAACTACTTCCATGGCTATAAATTCTACCTTTACTCGATATGGTAACAACCCACCAGCACATTTTAAGAAGAGAAGATCCACCTATTTGTTCAAGATGCGACTGCATTGTCAACATATCACACTTACTAGGACTAAATCCGTGCAACATATCTGCACAATTTAATGCAATCCTTTCCCGTGACCAAACAGTGTACGCAATGCTCAACACATTCACCCACGAAAACATCGAAAAATTACATTACTACTTCAAAAACAATAACAATATCATATAAGTAAATACCTCTTTTTATAATTATCAAAACTTAAATAACTTTAATAATCAATTAATAACATCAATTTTTCATTTATAGAGCTGAAAGTCCCAGCAGCTAGGCTCTTATTTCTTCTCTCTTTTTGCACTATAATTTGTAATCATATGAAAATAAATAATAATAATAAAAATAATAATTATAAGTTATTATTTTTGCTATATTGTACTATTCGCACCAGAATGTCAGTTTTATTACTTAACCATTCTTTATTCCGGAAATTTTCGATGAATTTTTTGAACAGCAACAAAAACTTAAAGGTGCTACATCAATTTTTAAAGTATTTTATTGCTCGTTTTTACAATTTTGTTATTCGTTTTTATTTTTGGTTGGAGATATAGCTAATTCAAGGAGTGCCAATTCCTGTCATCAGTCTCCTTTTTAATGGTGCTGAGCTTTAATTCAATTTTATTTTGAAAAACTTTCTACATGCACATCATACGATTCGAACATACTCATTATCAGATTTGCTCAGTCTTCGAATTCGTATGCACTACGCATTCCACCGCTTATGACCACTGACTTCACAGGTCGAGATGTGATGTTTGTTTCTCATACAACATTTTTCTAAGCACCTTTAAGTATGCTGTTTTGTTCCGCCTCCATTTTTCTCCTAACCTTATTTCGATAGATAGAGGTTGGAAGATTTGTAACAGACCAGACTATTTAAGTTAAACTAAACTAAACTAAACTTAAACTAAAAAAATAGCACATCATATGTTCGGACAGCCTTTCAGTTCTCAGAGCGATCTTTAACCCTGATCATAGATCCAATCTTATAAAACACATAAGAGATATTCTTATTCACCGACCATGAAGCAAAACTCGCCAGCAGATCCCACACTTATCTCTTTAATATATACTCCAAGCTAGATGTCAAAAGACTTATCCAAAAGAAACATCTGGAGTCCTGGCACAGCAACTCTAATCATAACACCAGCTCAAACACTAGCTGCCGAGGCCCTATCTATCCAACAACTACTTCCATGGCTATAAATTCTACCTTTACTCGATATGGTAACAACCCACCAGCACATTTTAAGAAGAGAAGATCCACCTATTTGTTCAAGATGCGACTGCATTGTCAACATATCACACTTACTAGGACTAAATCCGTGCAACATATCTGCACAATTTAATGCAATCCTTTCCCGTGACCAAACAGTGTACGCAATGCTCAACACATTCACCCACGAAAACATCGAAAAATTACATTACTACTTCAAAAACAATAACAATATCATATAAGTAAATACCTCTTTTTATAATTATCAAAACTTAAATAACTTTAATAATCAATTAATAACATCAATTTTTCATTTATAGAGCTGAAAGTCCCAGCAGCTAGGCTCTTATTTCTTCTCTCTTTTTGCACTATAATTTGTAATCATATGAAAATAAATAATAATAATAAAAATAATAATTATAAGTTATTATTTTTGCTATATTGTACTATTCGCACCAGAATGTCAGTTTTATTACTTAACCATTCTTTATTCCGGAAATTTTCGATGAATTTTTTGAACAGCAACAAAAACTTAAAGGTGCTACATCAATTTTTAAAGTATTTTATTGCTCGTTTTTACAATTTTGTTATTCGTTTTTATTTTTGGTTGGAGATATAGCTAATTCAAGGAGTGCCAATTCCTGTCATCAGTCTCCTTTTTAATGGTGCTGAGCTTTAATTCAATTTTATTTTGAAAAACTTTCTACATGCACATCATACGATTCGAACATACTCATTATCAGATTTGCTCAGTCTTCGAATTCGTATGCACTACGCATTCCACCGCTTATGACCACTGACTTCACAGGTCGAGATGTGATGTTTGTTTCTCATACAACATTTTTCTAAGCACCTTTAAGTATGCTGTTTTGTTCCGCCTCCATTTTTCTCCTGACCTTATTTCGATAGATAGAGGTTGGAAGATTTGTAACAGACCAGACTATTTAAGTTAAACTAAACTAAACTAAACTTAAACTAAAAAAATAGCACATCATATGTTCGGACAGCCTTTCAGTTCTCAGAGCGATCTTTAACCCTGATCATAGATCCAATCTTATAAAACACATAAGAGATATTCTTATTCACCGACCATGAAGCAAAACTCGCCAGTAGATCCCACACTTATCTCTTTAATATATACTCCAAGCTAGATGTCAAAAGACTTATCCAAAAGAAACATCTGGAGTCCTGGCACAGCAACTCTAATCATAACACCAGCTCAAACACTAGCTGCCGAGGCCCTATCTATCCAACAACTACTTCCATGGCTATAAATTCTACCTTTACTCGATATGGTAACAACCCACCAGCACATTTTAAGAAGAGAAGATCCACCTATTTGTTCAAGATGCGACTGCATTGTCAACATATCACACTTACTAGGACTAAATCCGTGCAACATATCTGCACAATTTAATGCAATCCTTTCCCGTGACCAAACAGTGTACGCAATGCTCAACACATTCACCCACGAAAACATCGAAAAATTACATTACTACTTCAAAAACGATAACATAATCATATAAGTAAATACCTCTTTTTATAATTATCAAAACTTAAATAACTTTAATAATCAATTAATAACATCAATTTTTCATTTATAGAGCTGAAAGTCCCAGCAGCTAGGCTCTTATTTCTTCTCTCTTTTTGCACTATAATTTGTAATCATATGAAAATAAATAATAATAATAAAAATAATAATTATAAGTTATTATTTTTGCTATATTGTACTATTCGCACCAGAATGTCAGTTTTATTACTTAACCATTCTTTATTCCGGAAATTTTCGATGAATTTTTTGAACAGCAACAAAAACTTAAAGGTGCTACATCAATTTTTAAAGTATTTTATTGCTCGTTTTTACAATTTTGTTATTCGTTTTTATTTTTGGTTGGAGATATAGCTAATTCAAGGAGTGCCAATTCCTGTCATCAGTCTCCTTTTTAATGGTGCTGAGCTTTAATTCAATTTTATTTTGAAAAACTTTCTACATGCACATCATACGATTCGAACATACTCATTATCAGATTTGCTCAGTCTTCGAATTCGTATGCACTACGCATTCCACCGCTTATGACCACTGACTTCACAGGTCGAGATGTGATGTTTGTTTCTCATACAACATTTTTCTAAGCACCTTTAAGTATGCTGTTTTGTTCCGCCTCCATTTTTCTCCTAACCTTATTTCGATAGATAGAGGTTGGAAGATTTGTAACAGACCAGACTATTTAAGTTAAACTAAACTAAACTAAACTTAAACTAAAAAAATAGCACATCATATGTTCGGACAGCCTTTCAGTTCTCAGAGCGATCTTTAACCCTGATCATAGATCCAATCTTATAAAACACATAAGAGATATTCTTATTCACCGACCATGAAGCAAAACTCGCCAGCAGATCCCACACTTATCTCTTTAATATATACTCCAAGCTAGATGTCAAAAGACTTATCCAAAAGAAACATCTGGAGTCCTGGCACAGCAACTCTAATCATAACACCAGCTCAAACACTAGCTGCCGAGGCCCTATCTATCCAACAACTACTTCCATGGCTATAAATTCTACCTTTACTCGATACGGTAACAACCCACCAGCACATTTTAAGAAGAGAAGATCCACCTATTTGTTCAAGATGCGACTGCATTGTCAACATATCACACTTACTAGGACTAAATCCGTGCAACATATCTGCACAATTTAATGCAATCCTTTCCCGTGACCAAACAGTGTACGCAATGCTCAACACATTCACCCACGAAAACATCGAAAAATTACATTACTACTTCAAAAACAATAACAATATCATATAAGTAAATACCTCTTTTTATAATTATCAAAACTTAAATAACTTTAATAATCAATTAATAACATCAATTTTTCATTTATAGAGCTGAAAGTCCCAGCAGCTAGGCTCTTATTTCTTCTCTCTTTTTGCACTATAATTTGTAATCATATGAAAATAAATAATAATAATAAAAATAATAATTATAAGTTATTATTCTTGCTATATTGTACTATTCGCACCAGAATGTCAGTTTTATTACTTAACCATTCTTTATTCCGGAAATTTTCGATGAATTTTTTGAACAGCAACAAAAACTTAAAGGTGCTACATCAATTTTTAAAGTATTTTATTGCTCGTTTTTACAATTTTGTTATTCGTTTTTATTTTTGGTTGGAGATATAGCTAATTCAAGGAGTGCCAATTCCTGTCATCAGTCTCCTTTTTAATGGTGCTGAGCTTTAATTCAATTTTATTTTGAAAAATTTTCTACATGCACATCATACGATTCGAACATACTCATTGTCAGATTTGCTCAGTCTTCGAATTCGTATGCACTACGCATTCCACCGCTTATGACCACTGACTTCACAGGTCGAGATGTGATGTTTGTTTCTCATACAACATTTTTCTAAGCACCTTTAAGTATGCTGTTTTGTTCCGCCTCCATTTTTCTCCTAACCTTATTTCGATAGATAGAGGTTGGAAGATTTGTAACAGACCAGACTATTTAAGTTAAACTAAACTAAACTAAACTTAAACTAAAAAAATAGCACATCATATTTTCGGACAGCCTTTCAGTTCTCAGAGCGATCTTTAACCCTGATCATAGATCCAATCTTATAAAACACATAAGAGATATTCTTATTCACCGACCATGAAGCAAAACTCGCCAGCAGATCCCCCACTTATCTCTTTAATATATACTCCAAGCTAGATGTCAAAAGACTTATCCAAAAGAAACATCTGGAGTCCTGGCATAGCAACTCTAATCATTACACCAGCTAAAACACTAGCTGCCGAGGCCCTATCTATCCAACAACTACTTCCATGGCTATAAATTCTACCTTTACTCGATACGGTAACAACCCACCAGCACATTTTAAGAAGAGAAGATCCACCTATTTGTTCAAGATGCGACTGCATTGTCAACATATCACACTTACTAGGAGTAAATCCGTGCAACATATCTGCACAATTTAATGCAATCCTTTCCCGTGACCAAACAGTGTACGCAATGCTCAACACATTCACCCACGAAAACATCGAAAAATTACATTACTACTTCAAAAACAATAACAATATCATATAAGTAAATACCTCTTTTTATAATTATCAAAACTTAAATAACTTTAATAATCAATTAATAACATCAATTTTTCATTTATAGAGCTGAAAGTCCCAGCAGCTAGGCTCTTATTTCTTCTCTCTTTTTGCACTATAATTTGTAATCATATGAAAATAAATAATAATAATAAAAATAATAATTATAAGTTATTATTTTTGCTATATTGTACTATTCGCACCAGAATGTCAGTTTTATTACTTAACCATTCTTTATTCCGGAAATTTTCGATGAATTTTTTGAACAGCAACAAAAACTTAAAGGTGCTACATCAATTTTTAAAGTATTTTATTGCTCGTTTTTACAATTTTGTTATTCGTTTTTATTTTTGGTTGGAGATATAGCTAATTCAAGGAGTGCCAATTCCTGTCATCAGTCTCCTTTTTAATGGTGCTGAGCTTTAATTCAATTTTATTTTGAAAAACTTTCTACATGCACATCATACGATTCGAACATACTCATTATCAGATTTGCTCAGTCTTCGAATTCGTATGCACTACGCATTCCACCGCTTATGACCACTGACTTCACAGGTCGAGATGTGATGTTTGTTTCTCATACAACATTTTTCTAAGCACCTTTAAGTATGCTGTTTTGTTCCGCCTCCATTTTTCTCCTAACCTTATTTCGATAGATAGAGGTTGGAAGATTTGTAACAGACCAGACTATTTAAGTTAAACTAAACTAAACTAAACTTAAACTAAAAAAATAGCACATCATATGTTCGGACAGCCTTTCAGTTCTCAGAGCGATCTTTAACCCTGATCATAGATCCAATCTTATAAAACACATAAGAGATATTCTTATTCACCGACCATGAAGCAAAACTCGCCAGCAGATCCCACACTTATCTCTTTAATATATACTCCAAGCTAGATGTCAAAAGACTTATCCAAAAGAAACATCTGGAGTCCTGGCACAGCAACTCTAATCATAACACCAGCTCAAACACTAGCTGCCGAGGCCCTATCTATCCAACAACTACTTCCATGGCTATAAATTCTACCTTTACTCGATACGGTAACAACCCACCAGCACATTTTAAGAAGAGAAGATCCACCTATTTGTTCAAGATGCGACTGCATTGTCAACATATCACACTTACTAGGACTAAATCCGTGCAACATATCTGCACAATTTAATGCAATCCTTTCCCGTGACCAAACAGTGTACGCAATGCTCAACACATTCACCCACGAAAACATCGAAAAATTACATTACTACTTCAAAAACAATAACAATATCATATAAGTAAATACCTCTTTTTATAATTATCAAAACTTAAATAACTTTAATAATCAATTAATAACATCAATTTTTCATTTATAGAGCTGAAAGTCCCAGCAGCTAGGCTCTTATTTCTTCTCTCTTTTTGCACTATAATTTGTAATCATATGAAAATAAATAATAATAATAAAAATAATAATTATAAGTTATTATTCTTGCTATATTGTACTATTCGCACCAGAATGTCAGTTTTATTACTTAACCATTCTTTATTCCGGAAATTTTCGATGAATTTTTTGAACAGCAACAAAAACTTAAAGGTGCTACATCAATTTTTAAAGTATTTTATTGCTCGTTTTTACAATTTTGTTATTCGTTTTTATTTTTGGTTGGAGATATAGCTAATTCAAGGAGTGCCAATTCCTGTCATCAGTCTCCTTTTTAATGGTGCTGAGCTTTAATTCAATTTTATTTTGAAAAATTTTCTACATGCACATCATACGATTCGAACATACTCATTGTCAGATTTGCTCAGTCTTCGAATTCGTATGCACTACGCATTCCACCGCTTATGACCACTGACTTCACAGGTCGAGATGTGATGTTTGTTTCTCATACAACATTTTTCTAAGCACCTTTAAGTATGCTGTTTTGTTCCGCCTCCATTTTTCTCCTAACCTTATTTCGATAGATAGAGGTTGGAAGATTTGTAACAGACCAGACTATTTAAGTTAAACTAAACTAAACTAAACTTAAACTAAAAAAATAGCACATCATATTTTCGGACAGCCTTTCAGTTCTCAGAGCGATCTTTAACCCTGATCATAGATCCAATCTTATAAAACACATAAGAGATATTCTTATTCACCGACCATGAAGCAAAACTCGCCAGCAGATCCCCCACTTATCTCTTTAATATATACTCCAAGCTAGATGTCAAAAGACTTATCCAAAAGAAACATCTGGAGTCCTGGCATAGCAACTCTAATCATTACACCAGCTAAAACACTAGCTGCCGAGGCCCTATCTATCCAACAACTACTTCCATGGCTATAAATTCTACCTTTACTCGATACGGTAACAACCCACCAGCACATTTTAAGAAGAGAAGATCCACCTATTTGTTCAAGATGCGACTGCATTGTCAACATATCACACTTACTAGGAGTAAATCCGTGCAACATATCTGCACAATTTAATGCAATCCTTTCCCGTGACCAAACAGTGTACGCAATGCTCAACACATTCACCCACGAAAACATCGAAAAATTACATTACTACTTCAAAAACAATAACAATATCATATAAGTAAATACCTCTTTTTATAATTATCAAAACTTAAATAACTTTAATAATCAATTAATAACATCAATTTTTCATTTATAGAGCTGAAAGTCCCAGCAGCTAGGCTCTTATTTCTTCTCTCTTTTTGCACTATAATTTGTAATCATATGAAAATAAATAATAATAATAAAAATAATAATTATAAGTTATTATTTTTGCTATATTGTACTATTCGCACCAGAATGTCAGTTTTATTACTTAACCATTCTTTATTCCGGAAATTTTCGATGAATTTTTTGAACAGCAACAAAAACTTAAAGGTGCTACATCAATTTTTAAAGTATTTTATTGCTCGTTTTTACAATTTTGTTATTCGTTTTTATTTTTGGTTGGAGATATAGCTAATTCAAGGAGTGCCAATTCCTGTCATCAGTCTCCTTTTTAATGGTGCTGAGCTTTAATTCAATTTTATTTTGAAAAACTTTCTACATGCACATCATACGATTCGAACATACTCATTATCAGATTTGCTCAGTCTTCGAATTCGTATGCACTACGCATTCCACCGCTTATGACCACTGACTTCACAGGTCGAGATGTGATGTTTGTTTCTCATACAACATTTTTCTAAGCACCTTTAAGTATGCTGTTTTGTTCCGCCTCCATTTTTCTCCTAACCTTATTTCGATAGATAGAGGTTGGAAGATTTGTAACAGACCAGACTATTTAAGTTAAACTAAACTAAACTAAACTTAAACTAAAAAAATAGCACATCATATGTTCGGACAGCCTTTCAGTTCTCAGAGCGATCTTTAACCCTGATCATAGATCCAATCTTATAAAACACATAAGAGATATTCTTATTCACCGACCATGAAGCAAAACTCGCCAGCAGATCCCACACTTATCTCTTTAATATATACTCCAAGCTAGATGTCAAAAGACTTATCCAAAAGAAACATCTGGAGTCCTGGCACAGCAACTCTAATCATAACACCAGCTCAAACACTAGCTGCCGAGGCCCTATCTATCCAACAACTACTTCCATGGCTATAAATTCTACCTTTACTCGATACGGTAACAACCCACCAGCACATTTTAAGAAGAGAAGATCCACCTATTTGTTCAAGATGCGACTGCATTGTCAACATATCACACTTACTAGGACTAAATCCGTGCAACATATCTGCACAATTTAATGCAATCCTTTCCCGTGACCAAACAGTGTACGCAATGCTCAACACATTCACCCACGAAAACATCGAAAAATTACATTACTACTTCAAAAACAATAACAATATCATATAAGTAAATACCTCTTTTTATAATTATCAAAACTTAAATAACTTTAATAATCAATTAATAACATCAATTTTTCATTTATAGAGCTGAAAGTCCCAGCAGCTAGGCTCTTATTTCTTCTCTCTTTTTGCACTATAATTTGTAATCATATGAAAATAAATAATAATAATAAAAATAATAATTATAAGTTATTATTCTTGCTATATTGTACTATTCGCACCAGAATGTCAGTTTTATTACTTAACCATTCTTTATTCCGGAAATTTTCGATGAATTTTTTGAACAGCAACAAAAACTTAAAGGTGCTACATCAATTTTTAAAGTATTTTATTGCTCGTTTTTACAATTTTGTTATTCGTTTTTATTTTTGGTTGGAGATATAGCTAATTCAAGGAGTGCCAATTCCTGTCATCAGTCTCCTTTTTAATGGTGCTGAGCTTTAATTCAATTTTATTTTGAAAAACTTTCTACATGCACATCATACGATTCGAACATACTCATTGTCAGATTTGCTCAGTCTTCGAATTCGTATGCACTACGCATTCCACCGCTTATGACCACTGACTTCACAGGTCGAGATGTGATGTTTGTTTCTCATACAACATTTTTCTAAGCACCTTTAAGTATGCTGTTTTGTTCCGCCTCCATTTTTCTCCTAACCTTATTTCGATAGATAGAGGTTGGAAGATTTGTAACAGACCAGACTATTTAAGTTAAACTAAACTAAACTAAACTTAAACTAAAAAAATAGCACATCATATGTTCGGACAGCCTTTCAGTTCTCAGAGCGATCTTTAACCCTGATCATAGATCCAATCTTATAAAACACATAAGAGATATTCTTATTCACCGACCATGAAGCAAAACTCGCCAGCAGATCCCACACTTATCTCTTTAATATATACTCCAAGCTAGATGTCAAAAGACTTATCCAAAAGAAACATCTGGAGTCCTGGCACAGCAACTCTAATCATAACACCAGCTCAAACACTAGCTGCCGAGGCCCTATCTATCCAACAACTACTTCCATGGCTATAAATTCTACCTTTACTCGATATGGTAACAACCCACCAGCACATTTTAAGAAGAGAAGATCCACCTATTTGTTCAAGATGCGACTGCATTGTCAACATATCACACTTACTAGGACTAAATCCGTGCAACATATCTGCACAATTTAATGCAATCCTTTCCCGTGACCAAACAGTGTACGCAATGCTCAACACATTCACCCACGAAAACATCGAAAAATTACATTACTACTTCAAAAACAATAACAATATCATATAAGTAAATACCTCTTTTTATAATTATCAAAACTTAAATAACTTTAATAATCAATTAATAACATCAATTTTTCATTTATAGAGCTGAAAGTCCCAGCAGCTAGGCTCTTATTTCTTCTCTCTTTTTGCACTATAATTTGTAATCATATGAAAATAAATAATAATAATAAAAATAATAATTATAAGTTATTATTTTTGCTATATTGTACTATTCGCACCAGAATGTCAGTTTTATTACTTAACCATTCTTTATTCCGGAAATTTTCGATGAATTTTTTGAACAGCAACAAAAACTTAAAGGTGCTACATCAATTTTTAAAGTATTTTATTGCTCGTTTTTACAATTTTGTTATTCGTTTTTATTTTTGGTTGGAGATATAGCTAATTCAAGGAGTGCCAATTCCTGTCATCAGTCTCCTTTTTAATGGTGCTGAGCTTTAATTCAATTTTATTTTGAAAAACTTTCTACATGCACATCATACGATTCGAACATACTCATTATCAGATTTGCTCAGTCTTCGAATTCGTATGCACTACGCATTCCACCGCTTATGACCACTGACTTCACAGGTCGAGATGTGATGTTTGTTTCTCATACAACATTTTTCTAAGCACCTTTAAGTATGCTGTTTTGTTCCGCCTCCATTTTTCTCCTGACCTTATTTCGATAGATAGAGGTTGGAAGATTTGTAACAGACCAGACTATTTAAGTTAAACTAAACTAAACTAAACTTAAACTAAAAAAATAGCACATCATATGTTCGGACAGCCTTTCAGTTCTCAGAGCGATCTTTAACCCTGATCATAGATCCAATCTTATAAAACACATAAGAGATATTCTTATTCACCGACCATGAAGCAAAACTCGCCAGTAGATCCCACACTTATCTCTTTAATATATACTCCAAGCTAGATGTCAAAAGACTTATCCAAAAGAAACATCTGGAGTCCTGGCATAGCAACTCTAATCATTACACCAGCTAAAACACTAGCTGCCGAGGCCCTATCTATCCAACAACTACTTCCATGGCTATAAATTCTACCTTTACTCGATACGGTAACAACCCACCAGCACATTTTAAGAAGAGAAGATCCACCTATTTGTTCAAGATGCGACTGCATTGTCAACATATCACACTTACTAGGACTAAATCCGTGCAACATATCTGCCCAATTTAATGCGATCCTTTCCCGTGACCAAACAGTGTACGCAATGCTCAACACATTCACCCACGAAAACATCGAAAAATTACATTACTACTTCAAAAACGATAACATATTCATATAAGTAAATACCTCTTTTTATAATTCTCAAAACTTAAATAACTTTAATAATTAATTAATAACATCAATTTTTCATTTCTAGAGCTGAAAGTCCCAGTAGCTAGGCTCTTATTTCTTCTCTCTTTTTGCACTATAATTTGTAATCATATGAAAATAAATAATAATAATAATAATAATAATAATAATAATAATAATAATAATAATAATAATAATAATAATAATAAGTTATTATTCTTGCTATATTGTACTATTCGCACCAGAATGTCAGTTTTATTACTTTACCATTCTTTATTCCGGCAATTTTCGATGAATTTTTTGAACAGCAACAACAACTTAAAGGTGCTACATCAATTTTTAAAGTATTTTATTGCTCGTTTTTACAATTTTGTTATTCGTTTTTATTTTTGGTTGGAGATAAAGCTAATTCAAGGAGTGCCAATTCCTGTCATCAGTCTCCTTTTTAATGGTGCTGAGCTTTAATTCAATTTTATTTTGAAAAACTTTCTTAATGCACATCATACGATTCGAACATACTCATTGTCAGATTTGCTCAGTCTTTGAATTCGTATGCACTACGCATTCCACCGCTTATGACCACTGACTTCACAGGTCGAGATGTGATGTTTGTTTCTCATACAACATTTTTCCCATCTTATAAAACACATAAGAGATATTCTTATTCACCGACCATGAAGCAAAACTCGCCAGCAGATCCCAACTTATCTCTTTAATATATACTCCAAGCTAGATGTCAAAAGACTTATCCAAAAGAAACATCTGGAGTCCTGGCATAGCAACTCTAATCATTACACCAGCTCAAACACTAGCTGCCGAGGCCCTATCTATCCAACAACTACTTCCATGGTTATAAATTCTACCTTTACTTGATACGGTAAAAACCCACCAGAACATTTTAAGAAGAGAAGATCCACCTATTTGTTCAAGATGCGACTGCATTGTCAACATATCACACTTACTAGGACTAAATCCGTGCAACATATCTGCACAATTTAATGCAATCCTTTCCCGTGACCAAACAGTGTTCGCAATGCTCAACACATTCACCCACAAAAACATCGAAAAATTATATTACTACTTCAAAAACGATAACATAATCATATAAGTAAATACCTCTTTTTATAATTATCAAAACTAAAATAACTTTAATAATCAACTAATAACATCAATTTTTCATTTCTAGAGCTGAAAGTCCCAGTAGCTAGGCTCTTATTTCTTCTCTCTTTTTGCACTATAATTTGTAATCATATGAAAATAAATAATAATAATAATAATAATAATAATTATAAGTTATTATTCTTGCTATATTGTACTATTCGCACCAGAATGTCAGTTTTATTACTTAACAATTCTTTATTCCGGCAATTTTCGATGAATTTTTTGAACAGCAACAACAACTTAAAGGTGCTACATCAATTTTTAAAGTATTTTATTGCTCGTTTTTACAATTTTGTTATTCGTTTTTATTTTTGGTTGGAGATATAGCTAATTCAAGGAGTGCCAATTCCTGTCATCAGTCTCCTTTTTAATGGTTCTGAGCTTTAATTCAATTTTATTTTGAAAAACTTTCTACATGCACATCATAAGATTCGAACATACTCATTGTCAGATTTGCTCAGTCTTCGAATTCGTATGCACTACGCATTCCACCGCTTATGACCACTGACTTCACAGGTCGAGATGTGATGTTTGTTTCTCATACAACATTTTTCTAAGCACCTTTAAGTATGCTGTGTTGTTCCGCCTCCATTTTTCTCCTGACCTTATTTCGATAGATAGAGGTTGGAAGATTTGTAACAGACCAGACTATTTAAGTTAAACTAAACTAAACTAAACTTAAACTAAAAAAATAGCACATCATATTTTCGGACAGCCTTTCAGTTCTCAGAGCGATCTTTAACCCTGATCATAGATCCAATCTTATAAAACACATAAGAGATATTCTTATTCACCGACCATGAAGCAAAACTCGCCAGCAGATCCCACACTTATCTCTTTAATATATACTCCAAGCTAGATGTCAAAAGACTTATCCAAAAGAAACATCTGGAGTCCTGGCATAGCAACTCTAATCATAACACCAGCTCAAACACTAGCTGCCGAGGCCCTATCTATCCAACAACTACTTCCATGGCTATAAATTCTACCTTTACTCGATACGGTAACAACCCACCAGCACATTTTAAGAAGAGAAGATCCACCTATTTGTTCAAGATGCGACTGCATTGTCAACATATCACACTTACTAGGACTAAATCCGTGCAACATATCTGCACAATTTAATGCAATCCTTTCCCGTGACCAAACAGTGTACGCAATGCTCAACACATTCACCCACGAAAACATCGAAAAATTACATTACTACTTCAAAAACAATAACATAATCATATAAGTAAATACCTCTTTTTATAATTATCAAAACTTAAATAACTTTAATAATCAATTAATAACATCAATTTTTCATTTATAGAGCTGAAAGTCCCAGTAGCTAGGCTCTTATTTCTTCTCTCTTTTTGCACTATAATTTGTAATCATATGAAAATAAATAATAATAATAATAATAATAATAATTATAAGTTATTATTCTTGCTATATTGTACTATTCGCACCAGAATGTCAGTTTTATTACTTAACCATTCTTTATTCCGGCAATTTTCGATGAATTTTTTGAACAGCAACAACAACTTAAAGGTGCTACATCAATTTTTAAAGTATTTTATTGCTCGTTTTAACAATTTTGTTATTCGTTTTTATTTTTGGTTGGAGATAAAGCTAATTCAAGGAGTGCCAATTCCTGTCATCAGTCTCCTTTTTAATGGTGCTGAGCTTTAATTCAATTTTATTTTGAAAAACTTTCTACATGCAAATCATACGATTCGAACATACTCATTGTCAGATTTGCTCAGTCTTCGAATTCGTATGCACTACGCATTCCACCGCTTATGACCACTGACTTCACAGGTCGAGATGTGATGTTTGTTTCTCATACAACATTTTTCTAAGCACCTTTAAGTATGCTGTTTTGTTCCGCCTCCATTTTTCCTGACCTTATTTCGATAGATGGAGGTTGGAAGATTTGTAACAGACCAGACTATTTAAGTTAAACTAAACTAAACTAAACTTAAACTAAAAAAATAGCACATCATATGTTCGGACAGCCTTTCAGTTCTCAGAGCGATCTTTAACCCTGATCATAGATCCCATCTTATAAAACACATAAGAGATATTCTTATTTACCGACCATGAAGCAAAACTCGCCAGCAGATCCCCCACTTATCTCTTTAATATATACTCCAAGCTAGATGTCAAAAGACTTATCCAAAAGAAACATCTGGAGTCCTGGCATAGCAACTCTAATCATTACACCAGCTAAAATACTAGCTGCCGAGGCCCTATCTATCCAACAACTACTTCCATGGCTATAAATTCTACCTTTACTCGATACGGTAACAACCCACCAGCACATTTTAAGAAGAGAAGATCCACCTATTTGTTCAAGATGCGACTGCATTGTCAACATATCACACTTACTAGGACTAAATCCGTGCAACATATCTGCACAATTTAATGCGATCCTTTCCCGTGACCAAACAGTGTACGCAATGCTCAACACATTCACCCACGAAAACATCGAAAAATTACATTACTACTTCAAAAACGATAAAATAATCATATAAATAAATACCTCTTTTTATAATTCTCAAAACTTAAATAACTTTAATAATTAATTAATAACATCAATTTTTCATTTCTAGAGCTGAAAGTCCCAGTAGCTAGGCTCTTATTTCTTCTCTCTTTTTGCACTATAATTTGTAATCATATGAAAATAAATAAATAATAATAATAATAATAATAATAATAATAATAATAATAATAATAATAATAATAATAATAATAATAATAATTATAAGTTATTATTCTTGCTATATTGTACTATTCGCACCAGAATGTCAGTTTTATTACTTAACCATTCTTTATTCCGGCAATTTTCGATGAATTTTTTGAACAGCAACAACAACTTAAAGGTGCTACATCAATTTTTAAAGTATTTTATTGCTCGTTTTTACAATTTTGTTATTCGTTTTTATTTTTGGTTGGAGATAAAGCTAATTCAAGGAGTGCCAATTCCTGTCATCAGTCTCCTTTTTAATGGTGCTGAGCTTTAATTCAATTTTATTTTGAAAAACTTTCTTAATGCACATCATACGATTCGAACATACTCATTGTCAGATTTGCTCAGTCTTTGAATTCATATGCACTACGCATTCGACCGCTTATGACCACTGACTTCACAGGTCGAGATGTGATGTTTGTTTCTCATACAACATTTTTCCCATCTTATAAAACACATAAGAGATATTCTTATTCACCGACCATGAAGCAAAACTCGCCAGCAGATCCCCCACTTATCTCTTTAATATATACTCCAAGCTAGATGTCAAAAGACTTATCCAAAAGAAACATCTGGAGTCCTGGCATAGCAACTCTAATCATTACACCAGCTCAAACACTAGCTGCCGAGGCCCTATCTATCCAACAACTACTTCCATGGTTATAAATTCTACCTTTACTTGATACGGTAAAAACCCACCAGAACATTTTAAGAAGAGAAGATCCACCTATTTGTTCAAGATGCGACTGCATTGTCAACATATCACACTTACTAGGACTAAATCCGTGCAACATATCTGCACAATTTAATGCAATCCTTTCCCGTGACCAAACAGTGTACGCAATGCTCAACACATTCACCCACGAAAACATCGAAAAATTACATTACTACTTCAAAAACGATAAATACCTCTTTTTATAATTATCAAAACTTAAATAACTTTAATAATCAATTAATTACATCAATTTTTCATTTCTAGAGCTGAAAGTCCCAGTAGCTAGGCTCTTATTTCTTCTCTCTTTTTGCACTATAATTTGTAATCATATGAAAATAAATAATAATAATAATAATAATAATAATTATAAGTTATTATTCTTGCTATATTGTACTATTCGCACCAGAATGTCAGTTTTATTACTTAACAATTCTTTATTCCGGCAATTTTCGATGAATTTTTTGAACAGCAACAACAACTTAAAGGTGCTACATCAATTTTTAAAGTATTTTATTGCTCGTTTTTACAATTTTGTTATTCGTTTTTATTTTTGGTTGGAGATAAAGCTAATTCAAGGAGTGCCAATTCCTGTCATCAGTCTCCTTTTTAATGGTTCTAAACTCTAATTCAATTTTATTTTGAAAAACTTTCTACATGCACATCATTCGATTCGAACATACTCATTGTCAGATTTGCTCAGTCTTCGAATTCGTATGCACTACGCATTCCACCGCTTATGACCACTGACTTCACAGGTCGAGATGTGATGTTTGTTTCTCATACAACATTTTTCTAAGCACCTTTAAGTATGCTGTTTTGTTCCGCCTCCATTTTTCTCCTGACCTTATTTCGATAGATAGAGGTTGGAAAATTTGTAACAGACCAGACTATTTAAGTTAAACTAAATTAAACTAAACTTAAACTAAAAAAATAGCACATCATATGTTCGGACAGCCTTTCAGTTCTCAGAGCGATCTTTAACCCTGATCATAGATCCCATCTTATAAAACACATAAGAGATATTCTTATTCACCGACCATGAAGCAAAACTCGCCAGCAGATCCCCCACTTATCTCTTTAATATATACTCCAAGCTAGATGTCAAAAGACTTATCCAAAAGAAACATCTGGAGTCCTGGCATAGCAACTCTAATCATTGCACCAGCTCAAACACTAGCTGCCGAGGCCCTATCTATCCAACAACTACTTCCATGGCTATAAATTCTACCTTTACTCGATACGGTAACAACCCACCAGCACATTTTAAGAAGAGAAGATCCACCTATTTGTTCAAGATGCGACTGCATTGTCAACATATCACACTTACTAGGACTAAATCCGTGCAACATATCTGCACAATTTAATGCAATCCTTTCCCGTGACCAAACAGTGTACGCAATGCTCAACACATTCACACACACAAGATCCTGGCATAGCAACTCTAATCATTACACCAGCTCAAACACTAGCTGCCGAGGCCCTATCTATCCAACAACTACTTCCATGGCTATAAATTCTACCTTTACTCGATACGGTAACAACCCACCAGCACATTTTAAGAAGAGAAGATCCACCTATTTGTTCAAGATGCGACTGCATTGTCAACATATCACACTTACTAGGACTAAATCCGTGCAACATATCTGCACAATTTAATGCAATCCTTTCCCGTGACCAAACAGTGTTCGCAATGATCAACACATTCACCCACGAAAACATCGAAAAATTACATTACTACTTCAAAAACGATAACATAATCATATAAGTAAATACCTCTTTTTATAATTATCAAAACTTAAATAACTTTAATAATCAATTAATAACATCAATTTTTCATTTCTAGAGCTGAAAGTCCCAGTAGCTAGGCTCTTATTTCTTCTCTCTTTTTGCACTATAATTTGTAATCATATGAAAATAAATAATAATAATAATAATAATAATTATAAGTTATTATTCTTGCTATATTGTACTATTCGCTATATTGCTATATTGTACTATTCGCACCAGAATGTCAGTTTTATTACTTAACCATTCTTTATTCCGGCAATTTTCGATGAATTATTTTATTTTTTTTTGATGAAGTATTTTATTGCTCGTTTTTACAATTTTGTTATTCGTTTTTATTTTTGGTTGGAGATAAAGCTAATTCAAGGAGTGCCAATTCCTGTCATCAGTCTCCTTTTTAATGGTGCTGAGCTTTAATTCAATTTTATTTTGAAAAACTTTCTACATGAACATCATACGATTCGAACATACTCATTGTCAGATTTGCTCAGTCTTCGAATTCCTATGCACTACGCATTCCACCGCTTATGACCACTGACTTCACAGGTCGAGATGTGATGTTTGTTTCTCATACAACATTTTTCTAAGCACCTTTAAGTATGCTGTTTTGTTCCGCCTCCATTTTTCTCCTGACCTTATTTCGATAGATAGAGGTTGGAAGATTTGTAACAGACCAGACTATTTAAGTTAAACTAAACTAAACTAAAAAAATAGCACATCATATGTTCGGACAGCCTTTCAGTTCTCAGAGCGATCTTTAACCCTGATCATAGATCCCATCTTATAAAACACATAAGAGATATTCTTATTTACCGACCATGAAGCAAAACTCGCCAGCAGATCCCCCACTTATCTCTTTAATATATACTCCAAGCTAGATGTCAAAAGACTTATCCAAAAGAAACATCTGGAGTCCTGGCATAGCAACTCTAATCATTACACCAGCTAAAACACTAGCTGCCGAGGCCCTATCTATCCAACAACTACTTCCATGGCTATAAATTCTACCTTTACTCGATACGGTAACAACCCACCAGCACATTTTAAGAAGAGAAGATCCACCTATTTGTTCAAGATGCGACTGCATTGTCAACATATCACACTTACTAGGACTAAATCCGTGCAACATATCTGCACAATTTAATGCAATCCTTTCCCGTGACCAAACAGTGTACGCAATGCTCAACACATTCACACACACAAGATCCTGGCATAGCAACTCTAATCATTACACCAGCTCAAACACTAGCTGCCGAGGCCCTATCTATCCAACAACTACTTCCATGGCTATAAATTCTACCTTTACTCGATACGGTAACAACCCACCAGCACATTTTAAGAAGAGAAGATCCACCTATTTGTTCAAGATGCGACTGCATTGTCAACATATCACACTTACTAGGACTAAATCCGTGCAACATATCTGCACAATTTAATGCAATCCTTTCCCGTGACCAAACAGTGTTCGCAATGATCAACACATTCACCCACGAAAACATCGAAAAATTACATTACTACTTCAAAAACGATAACATAATCATATAAGTAAATACCTCTTTTTATAATTATCAAAACTTAAATAACTTTAATAATCAATTAATAACATCAATTTTTCATTTCTAGAGCTGAAAGTCCCAGTAGCTAGGCTCTTATTTCTTCTCTCTTTTTGCACTATAATTTGTAATCATATGAAAATAAATAATAATAATAATAATAATAATTATAAGTTATTATTCTTGCTATATTGTACTATTCGCACCAGAATGTCAGTTTTATTACTTAACCATTCTTTATTCCGACAATTTTCGATGAATTTTTTGAACAGCAACAACAACTTAAAGGTGCTACATCAATTTTTAAAGTATTTCATTGCTCGTTTTTACAATTTTGTTATTCGTTTTTATTTTTGGTTGGAGATAAAGCTAATTCAAGGAGTGCCAATTCCTGTCATCAGTCTCCTTTTTAATGGTGCTGAGCTTTAATTCAATTTTATTTTGAAAAACTTTCTACATGCACATCATACGATTCGAACATACTCATTGTCAGATTTGCTCAGTCTTCGAATTCGTATGCACTACGCATTCCACCGCTTATGACCACTGACTTCACAGGTCGAGATGTGATGTTTGTTTCTCATACAACATTTTTCTAAGCACCTTTAAGTATGCTGTTTTGTTCCGCCTCCATTTTTCTCCTGACCTTATTTCGATAGATAGAGGTTGGAAGATTTGTAACAGACCAGACTATTTAAGTTAAACTAAACTAAACTAAAAAATAGCACATCATATGTTCGGACAGCCTTTCAGTTCTCAGAGCGATCTTTAACCCTGATCATAGATCCCATCTTATAAAACACATAAGAGATATTCTTATTTACCGACCATGAAGCAAAACTCGCCAGCAGATCCCCCACTTATCTCTTTAATATATACTCCAAGCTAGATGTCAAAAGACTTATCCAAAAGAAACATCTGGAGTCCTGGCATAGCAACTCTAATCATTACACCAGCTAAAACACTAGCTGCCGAGGCCCTATCTATCCAACAACTACTTCCATGGCTATAAATTCTACCTTTACTCGATACGGTAACAACCCACCAGCACATTTTAAGAAGAGAAGATCCACCTATTTGTTCAAGATGCGACTGCATTGTCAACATATCACACTTACTAGGACTAAATCCGTGCAACATATCTGCACAATTTAATGCAATCCTTTCCCGTGACCAAACAGTGTACGCAATGCTCAACACATTCACCCACGAAAACATCGAAAAATTACATTACTACTTCAAAAACGATAACATAATCATATAAGTAAATACCTCTTTTTATAATTATCAAAACTTAAATAACTTTAATAATCAATTAATAACATCAATTTTTCATTTCTAGAGCTGAAAGTCCCAGTAGCTAGGCTCTTATTTCTTTTCTCTTTTTGCACTATAATTTGTAATCATATGAAAATAAATAATAATAATAATAATAATAATTATAAGTTATTATTCTTGCTATATTGTACTATTCGCACCAGAATGTCAGTTTTATTACTGAACCATTCTTTAATCCGGCAATTTTCGATGAATTTTTTGAACAGCAACAACAACTTAAAGGTGCTACATCAATTTTTAAAGTATTTTATTGCTCGTTTTTACAATTTTGTTATTCGTTTTTATTTTTGGTTGGAGATAAAGCTAATTCAAGGAGTGCCAATTCCTGTCATCAGTCTCCTTTTTAATGGTGCTGAGCTTTAATTCAATTTTATTTTGAAAAACTTTCTACATGCACATCATACGATTCGAACATACTCATTGTCAGATTTGCTCAGTCTTCGAATTCGTATGCACTACGCATTCCACCGCTTATGACCACTGACTTCACAGGTCGAGATGTGATGTTTGTTTCTCATACAACATTTTTCTAAGCACCTTTAAGTATGCTGTTTTGTTCCGCCTCCATTTTTCTCCTGACCTTATTTCGATAGATAGAGGTTGGAAGATTTGTAACAGACCAGACTATTTAAGTTAAACTAAACTAAACTAAAAAAATAGCACATCATATGTTCGGACAGCCTTTCAGTTCTCAGAGCGATCTTTAACCCTGATCATAGATCCCATCTTATAAAACACATAAGAGATATTCTTATTTACCGACCATGAAGCAAAACTCGCCAGCAGATCCCCCACTTATCTCTTTAATATATACTCCAAGCTAGATGTCAAAAGACTTATCCAAAAGAAACATCTGGAGTCCTGGCATAGCAACTCTAATCATTACACCAGCTAAAACACTAGCTGCCGAGGCCCTATCTATCCAACAACTACTTCCATGGCTATAAATTCTACCTTTACTCGATACGGTAACAACCCACCAGCACATTTTAAGAAGAGAAGATCCACCTATTTGTTCAAGATGCGACTGCATTGTCAACATATCACACTTACTAGGACTAAATCCGTGCAACATATCTGCACAATTTAATGCAATCCTTTCCCGTGACCAAACAGTGTACGCAATGCTCAACACATTCACACACACAAGATCCTGGCATAGCAACTCTAATCATTACACCAGCTCAAACACTAGCTGCCGAGGCCCTATCTATCCAACAACTACTTCCATGGCTATAAATTCTACCTTTACTCGATACGGTAACAACCCACCAGCACATTTTAAGAAGAGAAGATCCACCTATTTGTTCAAGATGCGACTGCATTGTCAACATATCACACTTACTAGGACTAAATCCGTGCAACATATATGCACAATTTAATGCAATCCTTTCCCGTGACCAAACAGTGTTCGCAATGATCAACACATTCACCCACGAAAACATCGAAAAATTACATTACTACTTCAAAAACGATAACATAATCATATAAGTAAATACCTCTTTTTATAATTATCAAAACTTAAATAACTTTAATAATCAATTAATAACATCAATTTTTCTTTTCTAGAGCTGAAAGTCCCAGTAGCTAGGCTCTTATTTCTTCTCTCTTTTTGCACTATAATTTGTAATCATATGAAAATAAATAATAATAATAATAATAATAATTATAAGTTATTATTCTTGCTATATTGTACTATTCGCACCAGAATGTCAGTTTTATTACTTAACCATTCTTTATTCCGACAATTTTCGATGAATTTTTTGAACAGCAACAACAACTTAAAGGTGCTACATCAATTTTTAAAGTATTTCATTGCTCGTTTTTACAATTTTGTTATTCGTTTTTATTTTTGGTTGGAGATAAAGCTAATTCAAGGAGTGCCAATTCCTGTCATCAGTCTCCTTTTTAATGGTGCTGAGCTTTAATTCAATTTTATTTTGAAAAACTTTCTACATGCACATCATACGATTCGAACATACTCATTGTCAGATTTGCTCAGTCTTCGAATTCGTATGCACTACGCATTTCACCGCTTATGACCACTGACTTCACAGGTCGAGATGTGATGTTTGTTTCTCATACAACATTTTTCTAAGCACCTTTAAGTATGCTGTTTTGTTCCGACTCCATTTTTCTCCTGACCTTATTTCGATAGATAGAGGTTGGAAGATTTGTAACAGACCAGACTATTTAAGTTAAACTAAACTAAACTAAACTGAAACTAAAAAAATATCACATCATATGTTCGGACAGCCTTTCAGTTCTCAGAGCGATCTTTAACCCTGATCATAGATCCCATCTTATAAAACACATAAGAGATATTCTCATTCACCGACCATGAAGCAAAACTCGCCAGCAGATCCCCCACTTATCTCTTTAATATATACTCCAAGCTAGATGTCAAAAGACTTATCCATAGAAACATCTGGAGTCCTGGCATAGCAACTCTAATCATTACACCAGCTCAAACACTAGCTGCCGAGGCCCTATCTATCTAACAACTACTTCCATGGCTATAAATTCTACCTTTACTCGATACGGTAACAACCCACCAGCACATTTTAAGAAGAGAAGATCCACCTATTTGTTCCAGATGCGACTGCATTGTCAACATATCACACTTACAAGGACTAAATCCGTGCAACATATCTGCACAATTTAATGCAATCCTTTCCCGTGACCAAACAGTGTACGCAATGCTCAACACATTCACCCACGAAAACATCGAAAAATTACATTACTACTTCAAAAACGATAACATAATCATATAAGTAAATACCTCTTTTTATAATTATCAAAACTTAAATAACTTTAATAATCAATTAATAACATCAATTTTTCATTTCTAGAGCTGAAAGTCCCAGTAGCTAGGCTCTTATTTCTTCTCTCTTTTTGCACTATAATTTGTAATCATATGAAAATAAATAATAATAATAATAATAATAATTATAAGTTATTATTCTTGCTATATTGTACTATTCGCACCAGAATGTCAGTTTTATTACTTAACCATTCTTTATTCCGGCAATTTTCGATGAATTTTTTGAACAGCAACAACAACTTAAAGGTGCTACATCAATTTTTAAAGTATTTTATTGCTCGTTTTTACAATTTTGTTATTCGTTTTTATTTTTGGTTGGAGATAAAGCTAATTCAAGGAGTGCCAATTCTTGTCATCAGTCTCCTTTTTAATGGTGCTGAGCTTTAATTCAATTTTATTTTGAAAAACTTTCTACATGAACATCATACGATTCGAACATACTCATTGTCAGATTTGTTCAGTCTTCGAATTCGTATGCACTACGCATTCCACCGCTTATGACCACTGACTTCACAGGTCGAGATGTGATGTTTGTTTCTCATACAACATTTTTCTAAGCACCTTTAAGTATGCTGTTTTGTTCCGCCTCCATTTTTCTCCTGACCTTATTTCGATAGATAGAGGTTGGAAGATTTGTAACAGACCAGACTATTTAAGTTAAACTAAACTAAACTAAACTTAAACTAAAAAAATAGCACATCATATGTTCGGACAGCCTTTCAGTTCTCAGAGCGATCTTTAACCCTGATCATAGATCCCATCTTATAAAACACATAGGAGATATTCTTATTCACCGACTATGAAGCAAAACTCGCCAGCAGATCCCCCACTTATCTCTTTAATATATACTCCAAGCTAGATGTCAAAAGACTTATCCAAAAGAAACATCTGGAGTCCTGGCATAACAACTCTAATCATTACACCAGCTCAAACACTAGTCAAACACTAGCTGCCGAGGCCCTATCTATCCAACAACTACTTCCATGGCTATAAATTCTACCTTTACTCGATACGGTAACAACCCACCAGCACATTTTAAGAAGAGAAGATCCACCTATTTGTTCAAGATGCGACTGCATTGTCAACATATCACACTTACTAGGACTAAATCCGTGCAACATATCTGCACAATTTAATGCAATCCTTTCCCGTGACCAAACAGAGTACGCAATGCTCAACACATTCACCCACGAAAACATCGAAAAATTACATTACTACTTCAAAAACGATAACATAATCATATAAGTTAATACCTCTTTTTATAATTCTCAAAACTTAAATAACTTTAATAATTAATTAATAACATCAATTTTTCATTTCTAGAGCTGAAAGTCCCAGTAGCTAGGCTCTTATTTCTTCTCTCTTTTTGTACTATAATTTGTAATCATATGAAAATAAATAATAATAATAATAATAATAATAATTATAAGTTATTATTCTTGCTATATTGTACTATTCGCACCAGAATGTCAGTTTTATTACTTAACCATTCTTTATTCCGGCAATTTTCGATGATTTTTTTGAACAGCAACAACAACTTAAAGGTGCTACATCAATTTTTAAAGATTTTATTGCTCGTTTTTACAATTTTGTTATTCGTTTTTATTTTTGGTTGGAGATAAAGCTAATTCAAGGAGTGCCAATTCTTGTCATCAGTCTCCTTTTTAATGGTGCTGAGCTTTAATTCAATTTTATTTTGAAAAACTTTCTACATGAACATCATACGATTCGAACATACTCATTGTCAGATTTGCTCAGTCTTCGAATTCCTATGCACTACGCATTCCACCGCTTATGACCACTGACTTCACAGGTCGAGATGTGATGTTTGTTTCTCATACAAAATTTTTCTAAGCACCTTTAAGTATGCTGTTTTGTTCCGCCTCCATTTTTCTCCTGACCTTATTTCGATAGATAGAGGTTGGAAGATTTGTAACAGACCAGACTATTTAAGTTAAACTAAACTAAACTAAACTTAAACTAAAAAAATAGCACATCATATGTTCGGACAGCCTTTCAGTTCTCAGAGCGATCTTTAACCCTGATCATAGATCCCATCTTATAAAACACATAAGAGATATTCTTATTCACCGACTATGAAGCAAAACTCGCCAGCAGATCCCCCACTTATCTCTTTAATATATACTCCAAGCTAGATATCAAAAGACTTATCCAAAAGAAACATCTGGAGTCCTGGCATAGCAACTCTAATCATTACACCAGCTCAAACACTAGCTGCCGAGGCCCTATCTATCCAACAACTACTTCCATGGCTATAAATTCTACCTTTACTCGATACGGTAACAACCCACCAGCACATTTTAAGAAGAGAAGATCCACCTATTTGTTCAAGATGCGACTGCATTGTCAACATATCACACTTACTAGGACTAAATCCGTGCAACATATCTGCACAATTTAATGCAATCCTTTCCCGTGACCAAACAGTGTACGCAATGCTGAACACATTCACCCACGAAAACATCGAAAAATTACATTACTACTTCAAAAACGATAACATAATCATATAAGTAAATACCTCTTTTTATAATTATCAAAACTTAAATAACTTTAATAATCAATTAATAACATCAATTTTTCATTTCTAGAGCTAAAAGTCCCAGTAACTAGGCTCTTATTTCTTCTCTCTTTTTGCACTATAATTTGTAATCATATGAAAATAAATAATAATAATAATAATAATAATTATAAGTTATTATTCTTGCTATATTGTACTATTCGCACCAGAATGTCAGTTTTATTACTTAACCATTCTTTATTCCGGCAATTTTCGATGAATTTTTTGAACAGCAACAACAACTTAAAGGTGCTACATCAATTTTTAAAGTATTTTATTGCTCGTTTTTACAATTTTGTTATTCGTTTTTATTTTTGGTTGGAGATATAGCTAATTCAAGGAATGCCAATTCTTGTCATCAGTCTCCTTTTTAATGGTGCTGAGCTTTAATTCAATTTTATTTTGAAAAACTTTCTACATGAACATCATACGATTCGAACATACTCATTGTCAGATTTGCTCAGTCTTCGAATTCGTATGCACTACGCATTCCACCGCTTATGACCACTGACTTCACAGGTCGAGATGTGATGTTTGTTTCTCATACAACATTTTTCTAAGCACCTTTAAGTATGCTGTTTTGTTCCGCCTCCATTTTTCTCCTGACCTTATTTCGATAGATAGAGGTTGAAGATTTGTAACAGACCAGACTATTTAAGTTAAACTAAACTAAACTAAACTTAAACTAAAAAAATAGCACATCATATGTTCGGACAGCCTTTCAGTTCTCAGAGCGATCTTTAACCCTGATCATAGATCCCATCTTATAAAACACATAAGAGATATTCTTATTCACCGACCATGAAGCAAAACTCGCCAGCAGATCCCCCACTTATCTCTTTAATATATACTCCAAGCTAGATGTCAAAAGACTTATCCAAAAGAAACATCTGGAGTCCTGGCATAGCAACTCTAATCATTACACCAGCTCAAACACTAGCTGCCGAGGCCCTATCTATCCAACAACTACTTCCATGGCTATAAATTCTACCTTTACTCGATACGGTAACAACCCACCAGCACATTTTAAGAAGAGTAGATCCACCTATTTGTTCAAGATGCGACTGCATTGTCAACATATCACACTTACTAGGACTAAATCCGTGCAACATATCTGCACAATTTAATGCAATCCTTTCCCGTGACCAAACAGTGTACGCAATGCTCAACACATTCACCCACGAAAACATCGAAAAATTACATTACTACTTCAAAAACGATAACATAATCATATAAGTTAATACCTCTTTTTATAATTCTCAAAACTTAAATAACTTTAATAATTAATTAATAACATCAATTTTTCATTTCTAGAGCTGAAAGTCCCAGTAGCTAGGCTCTTATTTCTTCTCTCTTTTTGCACTATAATTTGTAATCATATGAAAATAAATAATAATAATAATAATAATAATTATAAGTTATTATTCTTGCTATATTGTACTATTCGCACCAGAATGTCAGTTTTATTACTTAACCATTCTTTATTCCGGCAATTTTCGATGAATTTTTTGAACAGCAACAACAACTTAAAGGTGCTACATCAATTTTTAAAGTATTTTATTGCTCGTTTTTACAATTTTGTTATTCGTTTTTATTTTTGGTTGGAGATAAAGCTAATTCAAGGAGTGCCAATTCTTGTCATCAGTCTCCTTTTTAATGGTTCGAAGCTTTAATTTAATTTTATTTTGAAAAACTTTCTACATGCACATCATACGATTCGAACATACTCATTGTCAGATTTGCTCAGTCTTCGAATTCGTATGCACTACGCATTCCACCGCTTATGACCACTGACTTCACAGGTCGAGATGTGATGTTTGTTTCTCATACAACATTTTTCTAAGCACCTTTAAGTATGCTGTTTTGTTCCGCCTCCATTTTTCTCCTGACCTTATTTCGATAGATAGAGGTTGGAAGATTTGTAACAGACCAGACTATTTAAGTTAAACTAAACTAAACTAAACTTAAACTAAAAAAATAGCACATCATATTTTCGGACAGCCTTTCAGTTCTCAGAGCGATCTTTAACCCTGATCATAGATCCCATTTTATAAAACACATAAGAGATATTTTTATTCACCGACCATGAAGCAAAACTCGCCAGCAGATCCCCCACTTATCTCTTTAATATATACTCCAAGCTAGATGTCAAAAGATTTATCCAAAAGAAACATCTGGAGTCCTGGCATAGCAACTCTAATCATTACACCAGCTCAAACACTAGCTGCCGAGGCCCTATCTATCCAACAACTACTTCCATGGCTATAAATTCTACCTTTACTCGATACGGTAACAACCCACCAGCACATTTTAAGAAGAGAAGATCCACCTATTTGTTCAAGATGCGACTGCATTGTCAACATATCACACTTACTAGGACTAAATCCGTGCAACATATCTGCACAATGTAATGCAATCCTTTCCCGTGACCAAACAGTGTACGCAATGCTCAACACATTCACCCACGAAAACATCGAAAAATTACATTACTACTTCAAAAACGATAACATAATCATATAAGTAAATACCTCTTTTTATAATTATCAAAACTTAAATAACTTTAATAATCAATTAATAACATCAATTTTTCATTTCTAGAGCTGAAAGTCCCAGTAGCTAGGCTCTTATTTCTTCTCTCTTTTTGCTCTATAATTTGTAATCATATGAAAATAAATAATAATTATAATAATAATAATTATAAGTTATTATTCTTGCTATATTGTACTATTCGCACCAGAATGTCAGTTTTATTACTTAACCATTCTTTATTCCGGCAATTTTCGATGAATTTTTGAACAGCAACAACAACTTAAAGGTGCTACATCAATTTTTAAAGTATTTTATTGCTCGTTTTTACAATTTTGTTATTCGTTTTTATTTTTGGTTGGAGATAAAGCTAATTCAAGGAGTGCCAATTCTTGTCATCAGTCTCCTTTTTAATGGTGCTGAGCTTTAATTCAATTTTATTTTGAAAAAATTTCTACATGAACATCATACGATTCGAACATACTCATTGTCAGATTTGCTCAGTCTTCGAATTCGTATGCACTACGCATTCCACCGCTTATGACCACTGACTTCACAGGTCGAGATGTGATGTTTGTTTCTCATACAACACTTTTCTAAGCACCTTTAAGAATGCTGTTTTGTTCCGCCTCCATTTTTCTCCTGACCTTATTTCGATAGATAGAGGTTGGAAGATTTGTAACAGACCAGACTATTTAAGTTAAACTAAACTAAACTAAACTTAAACTAAAAAAATTACACATCATATGTTCGGACAGCCTTTCAGTTCTCAGAGCGATCTTTAACCCTGATCATAGATCCCATCTTATAAAACACATAAGAGATATTCTTATTCACCGACCAATTTTTCAATTTTTTTTTTTTCAATTTTCAATTTCAATTTCAATTTATTAAAAGGAATAGTCTTAACACTGTAAGATACAATATCTTTTAAATTAGTGAAAGCTTCTGTATAGAATACTAAGTTATTAATACATTAGTGAATACTAAGTGACAAAATCAATTAATACAATGACTTATTATAAAAGTAAGAATATTTTATACAAATACAAAAATAGATAAAATCTTTTTGAAAAATAAAAATTAAATAATAAAATACAAAATTCTTATCCAAATGCCTCTAAATGCTGCCACAGTCTCTGCCTGAATTGATTCGTGCTAGCTATTAATCTAATACATCTAGGGAGGGAATTCCACAGTCGGAATACATTCACTAAAAATTGTCTTTTGGAAACAGCAAAAAAGTAACGAACTGGTGTAAGATCGAGTGTTCTAGCAGACTGAGAAGGTATTCGATTAAAAAGGTATAGTGGCTGTCGAGTCTGCATTATATTATGCAGTAGAGTCAACGTCCTAAAATTCAACAAATTTTGAAAAGTGATGCCATACAACGATTTCGAAAATAATGAGACATGGTCATATCGCCGCAGACCATATACATAACGGGCAACGCTATTAAAAGCTACATTTAGTCTACGTTTGTGTTCACAATCACAATTTGAAAAAATTTCGCAACCGAAAAGAATTATGGGAATGAGCAAAGTTTTGGCAAGTATTTTTCTTGTTTTGATTGGCGTGAAATGTTGGGTTGTCCAAAGGGTACGAAGGCCACCATATAACTTACCTATCGCTATTCTGATGTGATTATCCCAGGTAAGAGTTTTATTAAAGGTGATACCAAGGTTTTTTGCTGTGTCAACGAAATCTATGGGTGTGTCATTTAGGAATATTGTTGGAAAGTATGAAGTATCAACACATTGCCTAGCGATAATTAAACATTTGGTCTTAGTTGGGTTTAAACACAATCCATTATTCTTTGACCAATTATAAATGAGCTCGAGATCTTTATTTACTTCATATGCAGCATTTTCGATTAGACCTAATGGACAACTTTTGTATAGCTGAACGTCGTCAGCGTACATATGTAGAGAAGAATGAATAACTTGGGATGGAAGCTCGTTTATATATAGCGTAAACAATAATGGACCTAGTATCGATCCTTGAGGGACACCCATCCTAACGGGTAAAAAATTAGATGTCTCGTTGTTGACGACCACTGCCTGATGTCTACCATTCAAATAAGAATAAATGAGTCTTACAGCCGATGATGAAAAGTTGTGTAAATTCAACAGCTTGTTACAAAGCATGGTGTGATTGACTGTGTCAAATGCTTTTGAAATATCCAAAAGAGTTAGAAATGTTATGTTACCATCATCTATAGATTCCCTTATATCTTCTACAACTTCTATTAATGCAGTTGTGCAACTATGTTTAGGACGAAATCCAGACTGATTGAGACAAAACACATCATTTTCAATTAAAAACTTTCGCATTTGAGCGTTCATGACCTTTTCAAGTATGTACCATGAAGCAAAACTCGCCAGCAGATCCCCCACTTATCTCTTTAATATATACTCTAAGCTAGATGTCAAAAGACTTATTCAAAAGAAACATCTGGAGTCCTGGCATAGCAACTCTAATCATTACACCAGCTCAAACACTAGCTGCCGAGTCCCTATCTATCCAACAACTACTTCCATGGCTATAAATTCTACCTTTACTCGATACGGTAACAACTCACCAGCACTTTTTAAGAAGAGAAGATCCACCTATTTGTTCAAGATGCGACTGCATTGTCAACATATCACACTTACTAGGACTAAATCCGTGCAACATATCTGCACAATTTAATGCAATCCTTTCCCGTGACCAAACAGTGTACGCAATGCTCAACACATTCACCCACGAAAACATCGAAAAATTACATTACTACTTCAAAAACGATAACATAATCATATAAGTAAATACCTCTTTTTATAATTATCAAAACTTAAATAACTTTAATAATCAATTAATAACATCAATTTTTCTTTTCTAGAGCTGAAAGTCCCAGTAGCTAGGCTCTTATTTCTTCTCTCTTTTTGCACTATAATTTGTAATCATATGAAAATAAATAATAATAATAATAATAATAATTATAAGTTATTATTCTTGCTATATTGTACTATTCGCACCAGAATGTCAGTTTTATTACTTAACCATTCTTTATTCCGGCAATTTTCGATGAATTATTTTATTTTTTTTTGATGAAGTATTTTATTGCTCGTTTTTACAATTTTGTTATTCGTTTTTATTTTTGGTTGGAGATAAAGCTAATTCAAGGAGTGCCAATTCTTGTCATCAGTCTCCTTTTTAATGGTGCTGAGCTTTAATTCAATTTTATTTTGAAAAACTTTCTACATGAACATCATACGATTCGAACATACTCATTGTCAGATTTGCTCAGTCTTCGAATTCCTATGCACTACGCATTCCACCGCTTATGACCACTGACTTCACAGGTCGAGATGTGATGTTTGTTTCTCATACAACATTTTTCTAAGCACCTTTAAGTATGCTGTTTTGTTCCGCCTCCATTTTTCTCCTGACCTTATTTCGATAGATAGAGGTTGGAAGATTTGTAACAGACCAGACTATTTAAGTTAAACTAAACTAAACTAAACTTAAACTAAAAAAATAGCACATCATAAGTTCGGACAGCCTTTCAGTTCTCAGAGCGATCTTTAACCCTGATCATAGATCCCATCTTATAAAACACATAAGAGATATTCTTATTCACCGACCATGAAGCAAAACTCGCCAGCAGATCCCCCACTTATCTCCTTAATATATACTCCAAGCTAGATGTCAAAAGACTTATCCAAAAGAAACATCTGGAGTCCTGGCATAGCAACTCTAATCATTACACCAGCTCAAACACTAGCTGCCGAGGCCCTATCTATCCAACAACTACTTCCATGGCTATAAATTCTACCTTTACTCGATACGGTAACAACCCACCAGCACATTTTAAGAAGAGAAGATCCACCTATTTGTTCAAGATGCGACTGCATTGTCAACATATCACACTTACTAGGACTAAATCCGTGCAACATATCTGCACAATTTAATGCAATCCTTTCCCGTGACCAAACAGTGTACACAATGCTCAACACATTCACCCACGAAAACATCGAAAAATTACATTACTACTTCAAAAACGATAACATAATCATATAAGTTAATACCTCTTTTTATAATTCTCAAAACTTAAATAACTTTAATAATTAATTAATAACACCAATTTTTCATTTCTAGAGCTGAAAGTCCCAGTAGCTAGGCTCTTATTTCTTCTCTCTTTTTGCACTATAATTTGTAATCATATGAAAATAAATAATAATAATAATAATAATAATTATAAGTTATTATTCTTGCTATATTGTACTATTCGCACCAGAATGTCAGTTTTATTACTTAACCATTCTTTATTCCGGCAATTTTCGATGAATTTTTTGAACAGCAACAACAACTTAAAGGTGCTACATCAATTTTTAAAGTATTTTATTGCTCGTTTTTACAATTTTGTTATTCGTTTTTATTTTTGGTTGGAGATAAAGCTAATTCAAGGAGTGCCAATTCCTGTCATCAGTCTCCTTTTTAATGGTTCTGAGCTTTAATTCAATTTTATTTTGAAAAACTTTCTACACGCACATCATACGATTCGAACATACTCATTGTCAAATTTGCTCAGTCTTCGAATTCGTATGCACTACGCATTCCACCGCTTATGACCACTGACTTCACAGGTCGAGATGTGATGTTTGTTTCTCATACAACATTTTTCTAAGCACCTTGAAGTATGCTGTTTTGTTCCGCCTCCATTTTTCTCCTGACCTTATTTCGATAGATAGAGGTTGGAAGATTTGTAACAGACCAGACTATTTAAGTTAAACTAAACTAATCTAAACTTAAACTAAAAAAATAGCACATCATATGTTCGGACAGCCTTTCAGTTCTCAGAGCGATCTTTAACCCTGATCATAGATCCCATCTTATAAAACACATAAGAGATATTCTTATTCACCGACCATGAAGCAAAACTCGCCAGCAGATCCCCCACTTATCTCTTTAATATATACTCCAAGATAGATGTCAAAAGACTTATCCAAAAGAAACATCTGGAGTCCTGGCATAGCAACTCTAATCATTACACCAGCTCAAACACTAGCTGCCGAGGCCCTATCTATCCAACAACTACTTTCATGGCTCTAAATTCTACCTTTACTCGATACGGTAACAACCCACCAGCACATTTTAAGAAGAGAAGATCCACCTATTTGTTTAAGATGCGACTGCATTGTCAACATATCACACTTACTAGGACTAAATCCGTGCAACATATCTGCACAATTTAATGCAATCCTTTCCCGTGACCAAACAGTGTACGCAATGCTCAACACATTCACCCAAGAAAACATCGAAAAATTACATTACTACTTCAAAAACGATAACATAATCATATAAGTAAATACCTCTTTTTATAATTCTCAAAACTTAAATAACTTTAATAATTAATTAATAACATCAATTTTTCATTTCTAGAGCTGAAAGTCCCAGTAGCTAGGCTCTTATTTCTTCTCTCTTTTTGCACTATAATTTGTAATCATATGAAAATAAATAATAATAATAATAATAATAATTATAAGTTATTATTCTTGCTATATTGTACTATTCGCACCAGAATGTCAGTTTTATTACTTAACCATTCTTTATTCCGGCAATTTTCGATGAATTATTTTATTTTTTTTTGATGAAGTATTTTATTGCTCGTTTTTACAATTTTGTTATTCGTTTTTATTTTTGGTTGGAGATAAAGCTAATTCAAGGAGTGCCAATTCTTGTCATCAGTCTCCTTTTTAATGGTGCTGAGCTTTAATTCAATTTTATTTTGAAAAACTTTCTACATGAACATCATACGATTCGAACATACTCATTGTCAGATTTGCTCAGTCTTCGAATTCCTATGCACTACGCATTCCACCGCTTATGACCACTGACTTCACAGGTCGAGATGTGATGTTTGTTTCTCATACAACATTTTTCTAAGCACCATTAAGTATGCTGTTTTGTTCCGCCTCCATTTTTCTCCTGACCTTATTTCGATAGATAGAGGTTGGAAGATTTGTAACAGACCAGACTATTTAAGTTAAACTAAACTAAACTAAACTTAAACTAAAAAAATAGCACATCATATGTTCGGACAGCCTTTTAGTTCTCAGAGCGATCTTTAACCCTGATCATAGATCCCATCTTATAAAACACATAAAAGATATTCTTATTCACCGACCATGAAGCAAAACTCGCCAGCAGATCCCCCACTTATCTCTTTAATATATACTCCAAGCTAGATGTCAAAAGACTTATCCAAAAGAAACATCTGGAGTCCTGGCATAGCAACTCTAATCATTACACCAGCTCAAACACTAGCTGCCGAGGCCCTATCTATCCAACAACTACTTCCATGGCTATAAATTCTACCTTTACTCGATACGGTAACAACCCACCAGCACATTTTAAGAAGAGAAGATCCACCTATTTGTTCAAGATGCGACTGCATTGTCAACATATCACACTTACTAGGACTAAATCCGTGCAACATATCTGCACAATTTAATGCAATCCTTTCCCGTGACCAAACAGTGTACGCAATGCTCAACACATTCACCCACGAAAACATCGAAAAATTACATTACTACTTCAAAAACGATAACATAATCATATAAGTTAATACCTCTTTTTATAATTCTCAAAACTTAAATAACTTTAATAATTAATTAATAACATCAATTTTTCATTTCTAGAGCTGAAAGTCCCAGTAGCTAGGCTCTTATTTCTTCTCTCTTTTTGCACTATAATTTGTAATCATATGAAAATAAATAATAATAATAATAATAATAATTATAAGTTATTATTCTTGCTATATTGTACTATTCGCACCAGAATGTCAGTTTTATTACTTAACCATTCTTTATTCCGGCAATTTTCGATGAATTTTTTGAACAGCAACAACAACTTAAAGGTGCTACATCAATTTTTAAAGTATTTTATTGCTCGTTTTTACAATTTTGTTATTCGTTTTTATTTTTGGTTGGAGATAAAGCTAATTCAAGGAGTACCAATTCCTGTCATCAGTCTCCTTTTTAATGGTTCTGAGCTTTAATTCAATTTTATTTTGAAAAACTTTCTACATGCACATCATACGATTCGAACATACTCATTGTCAGATTTGCTCAGTCTTCGAATTCGTATGCACTACGCATTCCACCGCTTATGACCACTGACTTCACAGGTCGAGATGTGATGTTTGTTTCTCATACAACATTTTTCTAAGCACCTTTAAGTATGCTGTTTTGTTCCGCCTCCATTTTTCTCCTGACCTTATTTCGATAGATAGAGGTTGGAAGATTTGTAACAGACCAGACTATTTAAGTTAAACTAAACTAAACTAAACTTAAACTAAAAAATAGCACATCATATGTTCGGACAGCCTTTCAGTTCTCAGAGCGATCTTTAACCCTGATCATAGATCCCATCTTATAAAACACATAAGAGATATTCTTATTCACCGACCATGAAGCAAAACTCGCCAGCAGATCCCCCACTTATCTCTTTAATATATACTCCAAGCTAGATGTCAAAAGACTTATCCAAAAGAAACATCTGGAGTCCTGGCATGGCAACTCTAATCATTACACCAGCTCAAACACTAGCTGCCGAGGCCCTATCTATCCAACAACTACTTCCATGGCTATAAATTCTACCTTTACTCGATACGGTAACAACCCACCAGCACATTTTAAGAAGAGAAGATCCACCTATTTGTTCAAGATGTGACTGTATTGTCAACATATCACACTTACTAGGACTAAATCCGTGCAACATATCTGCACAATTTAATGCAATCCTTTCCCGTGACCAAACAGTGTACGCAATGCTCAACACATTCACCCACGAAAACATCGAAAAATTACATTACTACTTCAAAAACGATAACTTAATCATATAAGTAAATACCTCTTTTTATAATTATCAAAACTTAAATAACTTTAATAATCAATTAATAACATCAATTTTTCTTCTCTTATTTCTTCTCTCTTTTTGCACTATAATTTGTAATCATATGAAAATAAATAATAATAATAATAATAATAATTATAAGTTATTATTCTTGCTATATTGTACTATTCGCACCAGAATGTCAGTTTTATTACTTAACCATTCTTTATTAGGGCAATTTTCGATGAATTTTTTGAACAGCAACAACAACTTAAAGGTGCTACATCAATTTTTAAAGTATTTTATTGCTCGTTTTTACAATTATGTTATTCGTTTTTATTTTTGGTTGGAGATAAAGCTAATTCAAGGAGTGCCAATTCCTGTCATCAGTCTCCTTTTTAATGGTTCTGAGCTTTAATTCAATTTTATTTTGAAAAACTTTCTACATGCACATCATACGATTCGAACATACTCATTGTCAGATTTGCTCAGTCTTCGAATTCGTATGCACTACGCATTCCACCGCTTATGACCACTGACTTCACAGGTCGAGATGTGATGTTTGTTTCTCATACAACATTTTTCTAAGCACCTTTAAGTATGCTGTTTTGATCCGCCTCCATTTTTCTCCTGACCTTATTTCGATAGATAGAGGTTGGAAGATTTGTAACAGACCAGACTATTTAAGTTAAACTAAACTAAACTAAACCTAAACTAAAAAAATAGCACATCATATGTTCGGACAGCCTTTCAGTTCTCAGAGCGATCTTTAACCCTGATCATAGATCCCATCTTATAAAACACATAAGAGATATTCTTATTCACCGACCATGAAGCAAAACTCACCAGCAGATCCCCCACTTATCTCTTTAATATATACTCCAAGCTAGATGTCAAAAGACTTATCCAAAAGAAACATCTGGAGTCCTGGCATAGCAACTCTAATCATTACACCATCTCAAACACTAGCTGCCGAGGCCCTATCTATCCAACAACTACTTCCATGGCTATAAATTCTACCTTTACTCGATACGGTAACAACCCACCAGCACATTTTAAGAAGAGAAGATCCACCTATTTGTTCAAGATGCGACTGCATTGTCAACATATCACACTTACTAGGAATAATCCGTGCAACATATCTGCACAATTTAATGCAATCCTTTCCCGTGACCAAACAGTGTACGCAATGTTCAACACATTCACCCACGAAAACATCGAAAAATTACATTACTACTTCAAAAACGATAACATAATCATATAAGTAAATACCTCTTTTTATAATTATCAAAACTTAAATAACTTTAATAATTACTTAATAACATCAATTTTTCATTTCTAGAGCTGAAAGTCCCAGTAGCTAGGCTCTTATTTCTTCTCTCTTTTTGCACTATAATTTGTAATCATATGAAAATAAATAATAATAATAATAATCATAATTATAAGTTATTATTCTTGCTATATTGTACTATTCGCGCCAGAATGTCAGTTTTATTACTTAACCATTCTTTATTCCGGCAATTTTCGATGAATTTTTTGAACAGCAACAACAACTTAAAGGTGCTACATCAATTTTTAAAGTATTTTATTGCTCGTTTTTACAATTTTGTTATTCGTTTTTATTTTTGGTTGGAGATAAAGCTAATTCAAGGAGTGCCAATTCTTGTCATCAGTCTCCTTTTTAATGGTGCTGAGCAACTTTCTACATGAACATCATACGATTCGAACATACTCATGGACAGATTTGCTCAGTCTTCGAATTCGTATGCACTACGCATTCCACCGCTTATGACCACTGACTTCACAGGTCGAGATGTGATGTTTGTTTCTCATACAACATTTTTCTAAGCACCTTTAAGTATGCTGTTTTGTTCCGCCTCCATTTTTCTCCTGACCTTATTTCGATAGATAGAGGTTGGAAGATTTGTAACAGACCAGACTATTTAAGTTAAACTAAACTAAACTAAACTTAAACTAAAAAAATAGCACATCATATGTTCGGACAGCCTTTCAGTTCTCAGAGCGATCTTTAACCCTGATCATAGATCCCATCTTATAAAACACATAAGAGATATTCTTATTCACCGACCATGAAGCAAAACTCGCCAGCAGATCCCCCACTTATCTCTTTAATATATACTCCAAGCTAGATGTCAAAAGACTTATCCAAAAGAAACATCTGGAGTCCTGGCATAGCAACTCTAATCATTACACCAGCTCAAACACTAGCTGCCGAGGCCCTATCTATCCAACAACTACTTCCATGGCTATAAATTCTACCTTTACTCGATACGGTAACAACCCACCAGCACATTTTAAGAAGAAAAGATCCACCTATTTGTTCAAGATGAGACTGCATTGTCAACATATCACACTAACTAGGACTAAATCCGTGCAACATATCCGCACAATTTAATGCAATCCTTTCCCGTGACCAAACAGTGTACGCAATGCTCAACACATTCACCCACGAAAACATCGAAAAATTACATTACTACTTCAAAAACGATAACATAATCATATAAGTTAATACCTCTTTTTATAATTCTCAAAACTTAAATAACTTTAATAATTAATTAATAACATCAATTTTTCATTTCTAGAGCTGAAAGTCCCAGTAGCTAGGCTCTTTTTTTTTCTCTCTTTTTGCACTATAATTTGTAATCATATGAAAATAAATAATAATAATAATAATAATAATTATAAGTTATTATTCTTGCTATATTGTACTATTCGCACCAGAATGTCAGTTTTATTACTTAACCATTCTTTACTCCGGCAATTTTCGATGAATTTTTTGAACAGCAACAACAACTTAAAGGTGCTACATCAATTTTTAAAGTATTTTATTGCTCGTTTTTACAATTTTGTTATTCGTTTTTATTTTTGGTTGGAGATAAAGCTAATTCAAGGAGTGCCAATTCTTGTCATCAGTCTCCTTTTTAATGGTTCTGAGCTTTAATTCAATTTTATTTTGAAAAACTTTCTACATGCACATCATACGATTCGAACATACTCATTGTCAGATTTGCTCAGTCTTCGAATTCGTATGCACTACGCATTCCACCGCTTATGACCACTGACTTCACAGGTCGAGATGTGATGTTTGTTTCTCATACAACATTTTTCTAAGCACCTTTAAGTATGCTGTTTTGTTCCGCCTCCATTTTTCTCCTGACCTTATTTCGATAGATAGAGGTTGGAAGATTTGTAACAGACCAGACAATTTAAGTTAAACTAAACTAAACTAAACTTAAACTAAAAAAATAGCACATCATATGTTCGGACAGCCTTTCAGTTCTCAGAGCGATCTTTAACCCTGATCATAGATCCAATCTTATAAAACACATAAGAGATATTCTTATTCACCGACCATGAAGCAAAACTCGCCAGCAGATCCCCCACTTATCTCTTTAATATATACTCCAAGCTAGATGTCAAAAGACTTATCCAAAAGAAACATCTGGAGTCCTGGCATAGCAACTCTAATCATTACACCAGCTCAAACACTAGCTGCCGAGGCCCTATCTATCCAACAACTACTTCCATGGCTATAAATTCTACCTTTACTCGATACGGTAACAACCCACCAGCACATTTTAAGAAGAGAAGATCCACCTATTTGTTCAAGATGCGACTGCATTGTCAACATATCACACTTACTAGGACTAAATCCGTGCAACATATCTGCACAATTAAATGCAATCCTTTCCCGTGACCAAACAGTGTACGCAATGCTCAACACATTCACCCACGAAAACATCGAAAAATTACATTACTACTTCAAAAACGATAACTTAATCATATAAGTAAATACCTCTTTTTATAATTATCAAAACTTAAATAACTTTAATAATCAATTAATAACATCAATTTTTCTTCTCTTATTTCTTCTCTCTTTTTGCACTATAATTTGTAATCATATGAAAATAAATAATAATAATAATAATAATAATTATAAGTTATTATTCTTGCTATATTGTACTATTCGCACCAGAATGTCAGTTTTATTACTTAACCATTCTTTATTCCGGCAATTTTCGATGAATTTTTTGAACAGCAACAACAACTTAAAGGTGCTACATCAATTTTTAAAGTATTTTATTGCTCGTTTTTACAATTTTGTTATTCGTTTTTATTTTTGGTTGGAGATAAAGCTAATTCAAGGAGTGCCAATTCCTGTCATCAGTCTCCTTTTTAATGGTTCTGAGCTTTAATTCAATTTTATTTTGAAAAACTTTCTACATGCACATCATACGATTCGAACATACTCATTGTCAGATTTGCTCAGTCTTCGAATTCGTATGCACTACGCATTCCACCGCTTATGACCACTGACTTCACAGGTCGAGATGTGATGTTTGTTTCTCATACAACATTTTTCTAAGCACCTTTAAGTATGTTGTTTTGATAAGCCTCCATTTTACTCCTGACCTTATTTCGATAGATAGAGGTTGGAAGATTTGTAACAGACCAGACTATTTAAGTTAAACTAAACTAAACTAAACTTAAACTAAAAAAATAGCACATCATATGTTCGGACAGCCTTTCAGTTCTCACAGCGATCTTTAACCCTGATCATAGATCCCATCTTATAAAACACATAAGAGATATTCTTATTCACCGACTATGAAGCAAAACTCGCCAGCAGATCCCCCACTTATCTCTTTAATATATACTCCAAGCTAGATGTCAAAAGACTTATCCAAAAGAAACATCTGGAGTCCTGGCATAGCAACTCTAATCATTACACCAGCTCAAACACTAGCTGCCGAGGCCCTATCTATCCAACAACTACTTCCATGGCTATAAATTCTACCTTTACTCGATACGGTAACAACCCACCAGCACATTTTAAGAAGAAAAGATCCACCTATTTGTTCAAGATGAGACTGCATTGTCAACATATCACACTTACTAGGACTAAATCCGTGCAACATATCTGCACAATTTAATGCAATCCTTTCCCGTGACCAAACAGTGTACGCAATGCTCAACACATTCACCCACGAAAACATCGAAAAATTACATTACTACTTCAAAAACGATAACATAATCATATAAGTTAATACCTGTTTTTATAATTCTCAAAACTTTAATAACTTTAATAATTAATTAATAACATCAATTTTTCATTTCTAGAGCTGAAAGTCCCAGTAGCTAGGCTCTTATTTCTTCTCTCTTTTTGCACTATAATTTGTTATCATATGAAAATAAATAATAATAATAATAATAATAATTATAAGTTATTATTCTTGCTATATTGTACTATTCGCACCAGAATGTCAGTTTTATTACTTAACCATTCTTTATTCCGGCAATTTTCGATGAATTTTTTGAACAGCAACAACAACTTAAAGGTGCTACATCAATTTTTAAAGTATTTTATTGCTCGTTTTTACAATTTTGTTATTCGTTTTTATTTTTGGTTGGAGATAAAGCTAATTCAAGGAGTGCCAATTCTTGTCATCAGTCTCCTTTTTAATGGTGCTGAGCTTTAACTCAATTTAATTTTGAAAAACTTTCTACATGCACATCATACGATTCGAACATATTCATTGTCAGATTTGCTCAGTCTTCGAATTCGTATGCACTACGCATTCCACCGCTTATGACCACTGACTTCACAGGTCGAGATGTGATGTTTGTTTCTCATACAACATTTTTCTAAGCACCTTTAAGTATGCTGTTTTGTTCCGCCTCCATTTTTCTCCTGACCTTATTTCGATAGATAGAGGTTGGAAGATTTGTAACAGACCAGACTATTTAAGTTAAACTAAACTAAACTAAACTTAAACTAAAAAAATAGCACATCATATGTTCGGACAGCCTTTCAGTTCTCAGAGCGATCTTTAACCCTGATCATAGATCCCATCTTATAAAACACATAAGAGATATTCTTATTCACCGACCATGAAGCAAAACTCGCCAGCAGATCCCCCACTTATCTCTTTAATATATACTCCAAGCTAGATGTCAAGACTTATCCAAAAGAAACATCTGGAGTCCTGGCATAGCAACTCTAATCATTACACCAGCTCAAACACTAGCTGCCGAGGCCCTATCTATCCAACAACTACTTCCATGGCTATAAATTCTACCTTTACTCGATACGGTAACAACCCACCAGCACATTTTAAGAAGAGAAGATCCACCTATTTGTTCCAGATGCGACTGCATTGTCAACATATCACACTTATTAGGACTAAATCCGTGCAACATATCTGCACAATTTAATGCAATCCTTTCCCGTGACCAAACAGTGTACGCAATGCTCAACACATTCACCCACGAAAACATCGAAAAATTACATTACTACTTCAAAAACGATAACATAATCATATAAGTTAATACCTCTTTTTATAATTCTCAAAACTTAAATAACTTTAATAATTAATTAATAACATCAATTTTTCATTTCTAGAGCTGAAAGTCCCAGTAGCTAGGCTCTTATTTCTTCTCTCTTTTTGCACTATAATTTGTAATCATATGAAAATAAATAATAATAATAATAATAATAATTATAAGTTATTATTCTTGCTATATTGTACTATTCGCACCAGAATGTCAGTTTTATTACTTAACCATTCTTTATTCCGGCAATTTTCGATGAATTTTTTGAACAGCAACAACAACTTAAAGGTGCTACATCAATTTTTAAAGTATTTTATTGCTCGTTTTTACAATTTTGTTATTCGTTTTTATTTTTGGTTGGAGATAAAGCTAATTCAAGGAGTGCCAATTCTTGTCATCAGTCTCCTTTTTAATGGTGCTGAGCTTTAATTCAATTTTATTTTGAAAAACTTTCTACATGAACATCATACGATTCGAACATACTCATTGTCAGATTTGCTCAGTCTTCGAATTCGTATGCACTACGCATTCCACCGCTTATGACCACTGACTTCACAGGTCGAGATGTGATGTTTGTTTCTCATACAACATTTTTCTAAGCACCTTTAAGTATGCTGTTTTGTTCCGCCTCCATTTTTCTCCTGACCTTATTTCGATAGATAGAGGTTGGAAGATTTGTAACAGACCAGACTATTTAAGTTAAACTAAACTAAACTAAACTTAAACTAAAAAAATAGCACATCATATGTTCGGACAGCCTTTCAGTTCTCAGAGCGATCTTTAACCCTGATCATAGATCCCATCTTATAAAACACATAAGAGATATTCTTATTCACCGCCCATGAAGCAAAACTCGCCAGCAGATCCCCCACTTATCTCATTTATATATACTCCAAGCTAGATGTCAAAAGACTTATCCAAAAGAAACATCTGGAGTCCTGGCATAGCAACTCTAATCATTACACCAGCTCAAACACTAGCTGCCGAGGCCCTATCTATCCAACAACTACTTCCATGGCTATAAATTCTACCTTTACTCGATACGGTAACAACCCACCAGCACATTTTAAGAAGAGAAGATCCACCTATTTGTTCCAGATGCGACTGCATTGTCAACATATCACACTTATTAGGACTAAATCCGTGCAACATATCTGCACAATTTAATGCAATCCTTTCCCGTGACCAAACAGTGTACGCAATGCTCAACACATTCACCCACGAAAACATCGAAAAATTACATTACTACTTCAAAAACGATAACATAATCATATAAGTTAATACCTCTATTTATAATTCTCAAAACTTAAATAACTTTAATAATTAATTAATAACATCAATTTTTCATTTCTAGAGCTGAAAGTCCCAGTAGCTAGGCTCTTATTTCTTCTCTCTTTTTGCACTATAATTTGTAATCATATGAAAATAAATAATAATAATAATAATAATAATTATAAGTTATTATTCTTGCTATATTGTACTATTCGCACCAGAATGTCAGTTTTATTACTTAACCATTCTTTATTCCGGCAATTTTCGATGAATTTTTTGAACAGCAACAACAACTTAAAGGTGCTACATCAATTTTTAAAGTATTTTATTGCTCGTTTTTACAATTTTGTTATTCGTTTTTATTTTTGGTTGGAGATAAAGCTAATTCAAGGAGTGCCAATTCTTGTCATCAGTCTCCTTTTTAATGGTGCTGAGCTTTAATTCAATTTTATTTTGAAAAACTTTCTACATGAACATCATACGATTCGAACATACTCATTGTCAGATTTGCTCAGTCTTCGAATTCGTATGCACTACGCATTCCACCGCTTATGACCACTGACTTCACAGGTCGAGATGTGATGTTTGTTTCTCATACAACATTTTTCTAAGCACCTTTAAGTATGCTGTTTTGTTCCGCCTCCATTTTTCTCCTGACCTTATTTCGATAGATAGAGGTTGGAAGATTTGTAACAGACCAGACTATTTAAGTTAAACTAAACTAAACTAAACTTAAACTAAAAAAATAGCACATCATATGTTCAGACAGCCTTTCAGTTCTCACAGCGATCTTTAACCCTGATCATAGATCCCATCTTATAAAACACATAAGAGATATTCTTATTCACCGACCATGAAGCAAAACTCGCCAGCAGATCCCCCACTTATCTCTTTAATATATACTCCAAGCTAGATGTCAAAAGACTTATGCAAAAGAAACATCTGGAGTCCTGGCATAGCAACTCTAATCATTACACCAGCTCAAACACTAGCTGCCGAGGCCCTATCTATCCAACAACTACTTCTATGGCTATAAATTCTACCTTTACTCGATACGGTAACAACCCACCAGCACATTTTAAGAAGAGAAGATCCACCTATTTGTTCCAGATGCGACTGCATTGTCAACATATCACACTTATTAGGACTAAATCCGTGCAACATATCTGCACAATTTAATGCAATCCTTTCCCGTGACCAAACAGTGTACGCAATGCTCAACACATTCACCCACGAAAACATCGAAAAATTACATTACTACTTCAAAAACGATAACATAATCATATAAGTTAATACCTCTTTTTATAATTCTCAAAACTTAAATAACTTTAATAATTAATTAATAACATCAATTTTTCATTTCTAGAGCTGAAAGTCCCAGTAGCTAGGCTCTTATTTCTTCTCTCTTTTAGCACTATAATTTGTAATCATATGAAAATAAATAATAATAATAATTATAATAATTATAAGTTATTATTCTTGCTTTATTGTACTATTCGCACCAGAATGTCAGTTTTATTACTTAACCATTCTCTATTCCGGCAATTTTCGATGAATTTTTTGAACAGCAACAACAACTTAAGGTGCTACATCAATTTTTAAAGTATTTTATTGCTCGTTTTTACAATTTTGTTATTCATTTTAATTTTTGGTTGGAGATAAAGCTAATTCAAGGAGTGCCAATTCTTGTCATCAGTCTCCTTTTTAATGGTGCTGAGCTTTAATTCAATTTTATTTTGAAAAACTTTCTACATGAACATCATACGATTCGAACATACTCATTGTCAGATTTGCTCAGTCTTCGAATTCGTATGCACTACGCATTCCACTGCTTATGACCACTGACTTCACAGGTCGAGATGTGATGTTTGTTTCTCATACAACATTTTTCTAAGCACCTTTAAGTATGCTGTTTTGTTCCGCCTCCATTTTTCTCCTGACCTTATTTCGATAGATAGAGGTTGGAAGATTTGTAACAGACCAGACTATTTAAGTTAAACTAAACTAAACTAAACTTAAACTAAAAAAATAGCACATCATATGTTCGGACAGCCTTTCAGTTTTCAGAGCGATCTTTAACCCTGATCATAGATCCCATCTTATAAAACACATAAGAGATATTCTTATTCACCGACCATGAAGCAAAACTCGCCAGCAGATCCCCCACTTATCTCTTTAATATATACTTCAAGCTAGATGTCAAAAGACTTATCCAAAAGAAACATCTGGAGTCCTGGCATAGCAACTCTAATCATTACACCAGCTCAAACACTAGCTGCCGAGGCCCTATCTATCCAACAACTACTTCCATGGCTATAAATTCTACCTTTACTCGATACGGTAACAACCCACCAGCACATTTTAAGAAGAGAAGATCCACCTATTTGTTCCAGATGCGACTGCATTGTCAACATATCACACTTATTAGGACTAAATCCGTGCAACATATCTGCACAATTTAATGCAATCCTTTCCCGTGACCAAACAGTGTACGCAATGCTCAACACATTCACCCACGAAAACATCGAAAAATTACATTACTACTTCAAAAACGATAACATAATCATATAAGTTAATACCTCTTTTTATAATTCTCAAAACTTAAATAACTTTAATAATTAATTAATAACATCAATTTTTCATTTCTAGAGCTGAAAGTCCCAGTAGCTAGGCTCTTATTTCTTCTCTCTTTTTGCACTATAATTTGTAATCATATGATAATAAATAATAATAATAATAATAATAATTATAAGTTATTATTCTTGCTATATTGTACTATTCGCACCAGAATGTCAGTTTTATTACTTAACCATTCTTTATTCCGGCAATTTTCGATGAATTTTTTGAACAGCAACAACTTAAAGGTGCTACATCAATTTTTAAAGTATTTTATTGCTCGTTTTTACAATTTTGTTATTCGTTTTTATTTTTGGTTGGAGATAAAGCTAATTCAAGGAGTGCCAATTCTTGTCATCAGTCTCCTTTTTAATGGTGCTGAGCTTTAATTCAATTTTTATTGAAAAACTTTCTACATGAACATCATACGCTTCGAACATACTCATTGTCAGATTTGCTCAGTCTTCGAATTCGTATGCACTACGCATTCCACCACTTATGACCACTGACTTCACAGGTCGAGATGTGATGTTTTCTAAGCACCTTTAAGTATGCTGTTTTGTTCCGCCTCCATTTTTCTCCTGACCTTATTTCGATAGATAGAGGTTGGAAGATTTGTAACAGACCAGACTATTTAAGTTAAACTAAACTAAACTAAACTTAAACTAAAAAAATAGCACATCATATGTTCGGACAGCCTTTCAGTTCTCACAGCGATCTTTAACCCTGATCATATATCCCATCTTATAAAACACATAAGAGATATTCTTATTCACCGACCATGAAGTAAAACTCGCCAGCAGATCCCCCACTTATCTCTTTAATATATACTCCAAGCTAGATGTCAAAAGACTTATCCAAAAGAAACATCTGGAGTCCTGGCATAGCAACTCTAATCATTACACCAGCTCAAACACTAGCTGCCGAGGCCCTATCTATCCAACAACTACTTCCATGGCTATAAATTCTACCTTTACTCGATACGGTAACAACCCACCAGCACATTTTAAGAAGAGAAGATCCACCTATTTGTTCCAGATGCGACTGCATTGTCAACATATCACACTTATTAGGACTAAATCCGTGCAACATATCTGCACAATTTAATGCAATCCTTTCCCGTGACCAAACAGTGTACGCAATGCTCAACACATTCACCCACGAAAACATCGAAAAATTACATAACTTCTTCAAAAATGATAACATAATCATATAAGTTAATACCTCTTTTTATAATTCTCAAAACTTAAATAACTTTAATAATTAATTAATAACATCAATTTTTCATTTCTAGAGCTGAAAGTCCCAGTAGCTAGGCTCTTATTTCTTCTCTCTTTTTGCACTATAATTTGTAATCATATGAAAATAAATAATAATAATAATAATAATAATTTTAAGTTATTATTCTTGCTATATTGTACTATTCGCACCAGAATGTCAGTTTTTTTACTTAACCATGCTTTATTCCGGCAATTTTCGATGAATTTTTTGAACAGCAACAACAACTTAAAGGTGCTACATCAATTTTTAAAGTATTTTTTTGCTCGTTTTTACAATTTTGTTATTCGTTTTTATTTTTGGTTGGAGATAAAGCTAATTCAAGGAGTGCCAATTCTTGTCATCAGTCTCCTTTTTAATGGTGCTGAGCTTTAATTCAATTTATATTGAAAAACTTTCTACATGAACATCATACGATTCGAACATACTCATTGTCAGATTTGCTCAGTCTTCGAATTCGTATGCACTACGCATTCCACCGCTTATGACCACTGACTTCACAGGTCGAGATGTGATGTTTGTTTCTCATACAACATTTTTCTAAGCACCTTTAAGTATGCTGTTTTTTTCCGCCTCCATTTTTCTCCTGACCTTATTTCGATAGATAGAGGTTGGAAGATTTGTAACAGACCAGACTATTTAAGTTAAACTAAACTAAACTAAACTTAAACTAAAAAAATAGCACATCATATGTTCGGACAGCCTTTCAGTTCTCACAGCGATCTTTAACCCTGATCATATATCCCATCTTATAAAACACATAAGAGATATTCTTATTCACCGACCATGAAGCAAAACTCGCCAGCAGATCCCCCACTTATCTCTTTAATATATACTCCAAGCTAGATGTCAAAAGACTTATCCAAAAGAAACATCTGGAGTCCTGGCATAGCAACTCTAATCATTACACCAGCTCAAACACTAGCTGCCGAGGCCCTATCTATCCAACAACTACTTCCATGGCTATAAATTCTACCTTTACTCGATACGGTAACAACCCACCAGCACATTTTAAGAAGAGAAGATCCACCTATTTGTTCCAGATGCGACTGCATTGTCAACATATCACACTTATTAGGACTAAATCCGTGCAACATATCTGCACAATTTAATGCAATCCTTTCCCGTGACCAAACAGTGTACACAATGCTCAACACATTCACCTACGAAAACATCGAAAAATTACATTACTACTTCAAAAACGATAACATAATCATATAAGTTAATACCTCTTTTTATAATTCTCAAAACTTAAATAACTTTAATAATTAATTAATAACATCAATTTTTCATTTCTAGAGCTGAAAGTCCCAGTAGCTAGGCTCTTATTTCTTCTCTCTTTTTGCACTATAATTTGTAATCATATGAAAATAAATAATAATAATAATAATAATAATAATTATAAGTTATTATTCTTGCTATATTGTACTATTCGCACCAGAATGTCAGTTTTATTACTTAACCATTCTTTATTCCGGCAATTTTCGATGAATTTTTTGAACAGCACCAACAACTTAAGGGTGCTACATCAATTTTTAAAGTATTTTATTGCTCGTTTTTACAATTTTGTTATTCGTTTTTATTTTTGGTTGGAGGAGTGCCAATTCTTGTCATCAGTCTCCTTTTTAATGGTGCTGAGCTTTAATTCAATTTATATTGAAAAACTTTCTACATGAACATCATACGATTCGAACATACTCATTGTCAGATTTGCTCAGTCTTCGAATTCGTATGCACTACGCATTCCACCGCTTATGACCACTGACTTCACAGGTCGAGATGTGATGTTTGTTTCTCATACAACATTTTTCTAAGCACCTTTAAGTATGCTGTTTTTTTCCGCCTCCATTTTTCTCCTGACCTTATTTCGATAGATAGAGGTTGGAAGATTTGTAACAGACCAGACTATTTAAGTTAAACTAAACTAAACTAAACTTAAACTAAAAAAATAGCACATCATATGTTCGGACAGCCTTTCAGTTCTCACAGCGATCTTTAACCATGATCATATATCCCATCTTATAAAACACATAAGAGATATTCTTATTCACCGACCATGAAGCAAAACTCGCCAGCAGATCCCCCACTTATCTCTTTAATATATACTTCAAGCTAGATGTCAAAAGACTTATCCAAAAGAAACATCTGGAGTCCTGGCATAGCAACTCTAATCATTACACCAGCTCAAACACTAGCTGCCGAGGCCCTATCTATCCAACAACTACTTCCATGGCTATAAATTCTACCTTTACTCGATACGGTAACAACCCACCAGCACATTTTAAGAAGAGAAGATCCACCTATTTGTTCCAGATGCGACTGCATTGTCAACATATCACACTTATTAGGACTAAATCCGTGCAACATATCTGCACAATTTAATGCAATCCTTTCCCGTGACCAAACAGTGTACGCAATGCTCAACACATTCACCCACGAAAACATCGAAAAATTACATTACTACTTAAAAAACGATAACATAATCATATAAGTTAATACCTCTTTTTATAATTCTCAAAACTTAAATAACTTTAATAATTAATTAATAACATTAATTTTTCATTTCTAGAGCTGAAAGTCCCAGTAGCTAGGCTCTTATTTCTTCTCTCTTTTTGCACTATAATTTGTAATCATATGAAAATAAATAATAATAATAATAATAATAATTATAAGTTATTATTCTTGCTATATTGTACTATTCGCACCAGAATGTCAGTTTTATTACTTAACCATTCTTTATTCCGGCAATTTTCGATGAATTTTTTGAACAGCAACAACAACTTAAAGGTGCTACATCAATTTTTAAAGTATTTTATTGCTCGTTTTTACAATTTTGTTATTCGTTTTTATTTTTGGTTGGAGATAAAGCTAATTCAAGGAGTGCCAATTCTTGTCATCAGTCTCCTTTTTAATGGTGCTGAGCTTTAATTCAATTTATATTGAAAAACTTTCTACATGAACATCATACGCTTCGAACATACTCATTGTCAGATTTGCTCAGTCTTCGAATTCGTATGCACTACGCATTCCACCACTTATGACCACTGACTTCACAGGTCGAGATGTGATGTTTTCTAAGCACCTTTAAGTATGCTGTTTTGTTCCGCCTCCATTTTTCTCCTGACCTTATTTCGATAGATAGAGGTTGGAAGATTTGTAACAGACCAGACTATTTAAGTTAAACTAAACTAAACTAAACTTAAACTAAAAAAATAGCACATCATATGTTCGGACAGCCTTTCAGTTCTCACAGCGATCTTTAACCCTGATCATATATCCCATCTTATAAAACACATAAGAGATATTCTTATTCACCGACCATGAAGCAAAACTCGCCAGCAGATCCCCCACTTATCTCTTTAATATATACTCCAAGCTAGATGTCAAAAGACTTATCCAAAAGAAACATCTGGAGTCCTGGCATAGCAACTCTAATCATTACACCAGCTCAAACACTAGCTGCCGAGGCCCTATCTATCCAACAACTACTTCCATGGCTATAAATTCTACCTTTACTCGATACGGTAACAACCCACCAGCACATTTTAAGAAGAGAAGATCCACCTATTTGTTCCAGATGCGACTGCATTGTCAACATATCACACTTATTAGGACTAAATCCGTGCAACATATCTGCACAATTTAATGCAATCCTTTCCCGTGACCAAACAGTGTACACAATGCTCAACACATTCACCTACGAAAACATCGAAAAATTACATTACTACTTCAAAAACGATAACATAATCATATAAGTTAATACCTCTTTTTATAATTCTCAAAACTTAAATAACTTTAATAATTAATTAATAACATCAATTTTTCATTTCTAGAGCTGAAAGTCCCAGTAGCTAGGCTCTTATTTCTTCTCTCTTTTTGCACTATAATTTGTAATCATATGAAAATAAATAATAATAATAATAATAATAATAATAATTATTATAAGTTATTATTCTTGCTATATTGTACTATTCGCACCAGAATGTCAGTTTTATTACTTAACCATTCTTTATTCCGGCAATTTTCGATGAATTTTTTGAACAGCAACAACAACTTAAAGGTGCTACATCAATTTTTAAAGTATTTTATTGCTCGTTTTTACAATTTTGTTATTCGTTTTTATTTTTGGTTGGAGATAAAGCTAATTCAAGGAGTGCCAATTCTTGTCATCAGTCTCCTTTTTAATGGTGCTGAGCTTTAATTCAATTTATATTGAAAAACTTTCTACATGAACATCATACGATTCGAACATACTCATTGTCAGATTTGCTCAGTCTTCGAATTCGTATGCACTACGCATTCCACCGCTTATGACCACTGACTTCACAGGTCGAGATGTGATGTTTGTTTCTCATACAACATTTTTCTAAGCACCTTTAAGTATGCTGTTTTTTTCCGCCTCCATTTTTCTCCTGACCTTATTTCGATAGATAGAGGTTGGAAGATTTGTAACAGACCAGACTATTTAAGTTAAACTAAACTAAACTAAACTTAAACTAAAAAAATAGCACATCATATGTTCGGACAGCCTTTCAGTTCTCACAGCGATCTTTAACCATGATCATATATCCCATATTATAAAACACATAAGAGATATTCTTATTCACCGACCATGAAGCAAAACTCGCCAGCAGATCCCCCACTTATCTCTTTAATATATACTTCAAGCTAGATGTCAAAAGACTTATCCAAAAGAAACATCTGGAGTCCTGGCATAGCAACTCTAATCATTACACCAGCTCAAACACTAGCTGCCGAGGCCCTATCTATCCAACAACTACTTCCATGGCTATAAATTCTACCTTTACTCGATACGGTAACAACCCACCAGCACATTTTAAGAAGAGAAGATCCACCTATTTGTTCCAGATGCGACTGCATTGTCAACATATCACACTTATTAGGACTAAATCCGTGCAACATATCTGCACAATTTAATGCAATCCTTTCCCGTGACCAAACAGTGTACGCAATGCTCAACACATTCACCCACGAAAACATCGAAAAATTACATTACTACTTCAAAAAACGATAACATAATCATATAAGTTAATACCTCTTTTTATAATTCTCAAAACTTAAATAACTTTAATAATTAATTAATAACATCAATTTTTCATTTCTAGAGCTGAAAGTCCCAGTAGCTAGGCTCTTATTTCTTCTCTCTTTTTGCACTATAATTTGTAATCATATGAAAATAAATAATAATAATAATAATAATAATTATAAGTTATTATTCTTGCTATATTGTACTATTCGCACCAGAATGTCAGTTTTTTTACTTAACCATTCTTTATTCCGGCAATTTTCGATGAATTTTTTGAACAGCAACAACAACTTAAAGGTGCTACATCAATTTTTAAAGTATTTTTTTGCTCGTTTTTACAATTTTGTTATTCGTTTTTATTTTTGGTTGGAGATAAAGCTAATTCAAGGAGTGCCAATTCTTGTCATCAGTCTCCTTTTTAATGGTGCTGAGCTTTAATTCAATTTATATTGAAAAACTTTCTACATGAACATCATACGATTCGAACATACTCATTGTCAGATTTGCTCAGTCTTCGAATTCGTATGCACTACGCATTCCACCGCTTATGACCACTGACTTCACAGGTCGAGATGTGATGTTTGTTTCTCATACAACATTTTTCTAAGCACCTTTAAGTATGCTGTTTTTTTCCGCCTCCATTTTTCTCCTGACCTTATTTCGATAGATAGAGGTTGGAAGATTTGTAACAGACCAGACTATTTAAGTTAAACTAAACTAAACTAAACTTAAACTAAAAAAATAGCACATCATATGTTCGGACAGCCTTTCAGTTCTCACAGCGATCTTTAACCCTGATCATATATCCCATCTTATAAAACACATAAGAGATATTCTTATTCACCGACCATGAAGCAAAACTCGCCAGCAGATCCCCCACTTATCTCTTTAATATATACTCCAAGCTAGATGTCAAAAGACTTATCCAAAAGAAACATCTGGAGTCCTGGCATAGCAACTCTAATCATTACACCAGCTCAAACACTAGCTGCCGAGGCCCTATCTATCCAACAACTACTTCCATGGCTATAAATTCTACCTTTACTCGATACGGTAACAACCCACCAGCACATTTTAAGAAGAGACGATCCACCTATTTGTTCCAGATGCGACTGCATTGTCAACATATCACACTTATTAGGACTAAATCCGTGCAACATATCTGCACAATTTAATGCAATCCTTTCCCGTGACCAAACAGTGTACACAATGCTCAACACATTCACCTACGAAAACATCGAAAAATTACATTACTAATTCAAAAACGATAACATAATCATATAAGTTAATACCTCTTTTTATAATTCTCAAAACTTAAATAACTTTAATAATTAATTAATAACATCAAGTTTTCATTTCTAGAGCTGAAAGTCCCAGTAGCTAGGCTCTTATTTCTTCTCTCTTTTTGCACTATAATTTGTAATCATATGAAAATAAATAATAATAATAATAATAATAATTATAAGTTATTATTCTTGCTATATTGTACTATTCGCACCAGAATGTCAGTTTTATTACTTAACCATTCTTTATTCCGGCAATTTTCGATGAATTTTTTGAACAGCAACAATAACTTAAAGGTGCTACATCAATTTTTAAAGTATTTTATTGCTCGTTTTTACAATTTTGTTATTCGTTTTTATTTTTGGTTGGAGATAAAGCTAATTCAAGGAGTGCCAATTCTTGTCATCAGTCTCCTATTTAAT
>CATNUY010000077.1:1260000-1410000 GCA_951217065.1 Baccha elongata
TTTTAATCAAACCATGACATTACGATGACAGAAAAGCCTAAAAAAGAAGGTGTCATCATGCCGTCTGTCGTTGTGCCTGTGTGGATGTGGGTATGTGCGTATTTGCGTATGTGTATGTGCGTATTTGCGTATGTGCACTGAACTGCACATCCTATATAAGGGTATTAATCTTTCCTTAAGTTTATTGTTTAACACAAAATAGCATTTAAAGTTTCTGGGTAACCAAACTTTCTCACGTTTAGGACATTTTCTGATGTTTTCCCATTTGAACCAAGTTTATTTACCTATTCGACTTCTTCGCAATTCTTTGTTTGTAAATTTTGCTCGCATGCAACCTATTAGTTCTCAGTTTTACTTATTCAGCATTTAATATTTAAGAAAGTAGTAATTTAAATAATATGCTGTTATTGATCAAATGTGTAAGAAACTTTTATTTAACTTTTTTATTAAAAAAAAAAAAAACAAATATTCGTTTCTTTCAAATGTAGGTACCTACACCCTGTAAAAATTTACCCACACTTTCAATTCTTATGAGAGTAAATTTATTAAAAACAAAAAACATACAACATGCTTTGTAGAACTCTTAAACATCTTAATAAGAGCAAATAGAACGTAAGTATCTGTGGATTGTGTTATTATAAAACTAGAAACTCGATTAAGAACTATAATTACATCACTGTAGAGCTGTTGTGTTTTAAATCAACTCTATAAAAGTACCTACATAGAAAAGACACATACAATACATAGACAAAGCAGGCATTCAGCTGTCAGTTAACAGATTTATTAGAGCTGTAAAAGAACTTTTTAGAAGCAAAACCGCCAAGAAAACATAAACAATGCAAATTTTATTGAAATTTCAACCAAAAACTATTTTATGTCTTATGAACTAATAAGCGCTCAAACTAATATCGTCAGAAGAACTCTATGTGCATAAAACACAAACAATATTAATATTAATATAATTATTCAAAAGTTGACTTTTCAAACATTGGTTTCAAACAATGCGAGAGTGTGTTAAACAGCTGACGGTTTTTCAAAAACAAACAGTTCCATTGAGCCTCTAAAAGAACTCTATTTGCTATTTAGAAGCTTCTCTACAGCACAAAGACGTTGAGGGCGTAAATGCTTTTATAGTAGTCATTTTAAACGTTGTTAAGGAGCATATTTTTAGAGCCAAATGCTTTATAAGATAATAGAGCTGCAAGTTGTTGTCGAACTTCAATATAGAGACGGTCTTTTAGAAAAAAACGCCAACAGCTGCAAAGGTTTTCGAAATAGAACAGAAGCCTTGAGATTAACTTTTTTAGAGCTGTTTAAAAACTTTTTAAGTACTTGCAGCTCCAACAACAACAACAACAACAACAACAACAACAACAACAACAACAACAACAACAACAACAACAACAACAACAACAACAACAACAACAACAACAACAACAACAACAACAACAACAACAACAACAACAACAACAACAACAACAACAACAACAACAACAACAACAACAACAACAACAACAACAACAACAACAACAACAACAACAACAACAACAACAACAACAACAACAACAACAACAACAACAACAACAACAACAACAACAACAACAACAACAACACCCAAGTAACATTTTAAGCTCGTTGTAAGTTCTAACAGCGCTTGTAAAGCTATTTTTCATAGCTACATGTTTCACAATTAACTCTATATACGCTTCTAGAGCCACTGTATAACTTATTTGGAGTCAATTTCATGAGTTTGAGAGCACTATTTTGCTCCTTATCAACTCTAGAAAAGCAATTTTATTGTTTGTATGCTTTAATGTCAGCTCTAGAAGTGCTTCTGAGGCCGGTGTCTTGCTTATTTAAAGCCATATGCATATTTGACAGTTGTTTACCTAGTTCTTTTCATCATTCGTGGTATGTCGCGTCGTGAATAGAAGTTTACAGTGTAATAAATATTTTGTGTTAGTATATGTATCAATAAAGATAGATAAACTATCATCGTCTGTGAAAAAGAAGTTATTTGTGTTTGTGATAAAATGTATCATCTATTAAATCGATTTCAAATTAAGACATAAAGTGAATTAGATATTAATAAAATGACAATTAAGATTTTTCCAAAGTGATTTCTCAGTGCGGTTTTGATTTTTCCACAAATGTTTGTAAAGTACTAAGCAAAACTACAACGCGCCTTCGAAATTTTTACTATTTGGAAATAAAATAATAAAAAAATAATTACAAATTACGAAAAAAAAAACGAGAAATCATTTGGAAAAAAATTCATAAATTCTAAATAAAAAAGTGACAATGAAAACATCTTCTTATTGTTTTGAATAAATAAAATAAAAGTAAAAAGAAGAAAAAAATTTGTTGTTTTTATTGTTTCATCCAGTTTTGTCGCCATTTTTTGTTGAAGAAAATTAATAATTTTTGGAGCTCTTATAACGCCAAAAGATTTGTCTTTTGTTGCACTAGAGCTGTTTGATGACATCAATGACAGCTCAATAATAAAGCACAGGGTGTCACTAGTAGAAACTAGTTAATAAAAAATTAGAGCGTTTCCTTTTTTTTGCAAGTTGAAGTATTCATATTCGTGAATACTTGTGAAGAATATTAACGCCCGATTAGTAACAAACGGATAGGAACATATTATAAAACACATGTATAAAAGACTTGATTCGCTTAGCGTGGCACAGCTCTTTTCTACGCTATGAACAACAAAAAACGACATGTACCGCTCTTGTCTGAAGCACCCCAAATTTAGTTTAACTTGTATAGAAAGCAGCTGAATAACACGAAACTGGTTTTAGTGTGTTAGCAAAAAGAACAAAAACTACAAACGGTAAAACAAATGGCAAGGGACGTCCTAAGGGCAAGCATAAGTTTTGCGTAAACACAGATTTCCAGGTTTTAATCAAACCATGACATTACGATGACAGAAAAGCCTAAAAAAGAAGGTGTCATCATGCCGTCTGTCGTTGTGCCTGTGTGGATGTGGGTATGTGCGTATTTGCGTATGCGTATGTGCGTATTTGCGTATGTGCACTGAACTGCACATCCTATATAAGGGTATTAATCTTTCCTTAAGTTTATTGTTTAACACAAAATAGCATTTAAAGTTTCTGGGTAACCAAACTTTCTCACGTTTAGGACATTTTCTGATGTTTTCCCATTTGAACCAAGTTTATTTACCTATTCGACTTCTTCGCAATTCTTTGTTTGTAAATTTTGCTCGCATGCAACCTATTAGTTCTCAGTTTTACTTATTCAGCATTTAATATTTAAGAAAGTAGTAATTTAAATAATATGCTGTTATTGATCAAATGTGTAAGAAACTTTTATTTAACTTTTTTATTAAAAAAAAAAAAAAACAAATATTCGTTTCTTTCAAATGTAGGTACCTACACCCTGTAAAAATTTACCCACACTTTCAATTCTTATGAGAGTAAATTTATTAAAAACAAAAAACATACAACATGCTTTGTAGAACTCTTAAACATCTTAATAAGAGCAAATAGAACGTAAGTATCTGTGGATTGTGTTATTATAAAACTAGAAACTCGATTAAGAACTATAATTACATCACTGTAGAGCTGTTGTGTTGTAAATCAACTCTATAAAAGTACCTACATAGAAAAGACACATACAATACATAGACAAAGCAGGCATTCAGCTGTCAGTTAACAGATTTATTAGAGCTGTAAAAGAACTTTTTAGAAGCAAAACCGCCAAGAAAACATAAACAATGCAAATTTTATTGAAATTTCAACCAAAAACTATTTTATGTCTTATGAACTAATAAGCGCTCAAACTAATATCGTCAGAAGAACTCTATGTGCATAAAACACAAACAATATTAATATTAATATAATTATTCAAAAGTTGACTTTTCAAACATTGGTTTCAAACAATGCGAGAGTGTGTTAAACAGCTGACGGTTTTTCAAAAACAAACAGTTCCATTGAGCCTCTAAAAGAACTCTATTTGCTATTTAGAAGCTTCTCTACAGCACAAAGACGTTGAGGGCGTAAATGCTTTTATAGTAGTCATTTTAAACGTTGTTAAGGAGCATATTTTTAGAGCCAAATGCTTTATAAGATAATAGAGCTGCAAGTTGTTGTCGAACTTCAATATAGAGACGGTCTTTTAGAAAAAAACGCCAACAGCTGCAAAGGTTTTCGAAATAGAACAGAAGCCTTGAGATTAACTTTTTTAGAGCTGTTTAAAAACTTTTTAAGTACTTGCAGCTCCAACAACAACAACAACAACAACAACAACAACAACAACAACAACAACAACAACAACAACAACAACAACAACAACAACAACAACAACAACAACAACAACAACAACAACAACAACAACAACAACAACAACAACAACAACAACAACAACAACAACAACAACAACAACAACAACAACAACAACAACAACAACAACAACAACAACAACAACAACAACAACAACAACAACAACAACAACAACAACAACAACAACAACAACAACAACAACAACAACAACAACAACAACAACAACAACAACAACAACAACAACAACAACAACAACAACAACAACACCCAAGTAACATTTTAAGCTCGTTGTAAGTTCTAACAGCGCTTGTAAAGCTATTTTTCATAGCTACATGTTTCACAATTAACTCTATATCCACTGTATAACTTATTTGGAGTCAATTTCATGAGTTTGAGAGCACTATTTTGCTCCTTATCAACTCTAGAAAAGCAATTTTATTGTTTGTATGCTTTAATGTCAGCTCTAGAAGTGCTTCTGAGGCCGGTGTCTTGCTTATTTAAAGCCATATGCATATTTGACAGTTGTTTACCTAGTTCTTTTCATCATTCGTGGTATGTCGCGTCGTGAATAGAAGTTTACAGTGTAATAAATATTTTGTGTTAGTATATGTATCAATAAAGATAGATAAACTATCATCGTCTGTGAAAAAGAAGTTATTTGTGTTTGTGATAAAATGTATCATCTATTAAATCGATTTCAAATTAAGACATAAAGTGAATTAGATATTAATAAAATGACAATTAAGATTTTTCCAAAGTGATTTCTCAGTGCGGTTTTGATTTTTCCACAAATGTTTGTAAAGTACTAAGCAAAACTACAACGCGCCTTCGAAATTTTTACTATTTGGAAATAAAATAATAAAAAAATAATTACAAATTACGAAAAAAAAACGAGAAATCATTTGGAAAAAAATTCATAAATTCTAAATAAAAAAGTGACAATGAAAACATCTTCTTATTGTTTTGAATAAATAAAATAAAAGTAAAAAGAAGAAAAAAATTTGTTGTTTTTATTGTTTCATCCAGTTTTGTCGCCATTTTTTGTTGAAGAAAATTAATAATTTTTGGAGCTCTTATAACGCCAAAAGATTTGTCTTTTGTTGCACTAGAGCTGTTTGATGACATCAATGACAGCTCAATAATAAAGCACAGGGTGTCACTAGTAGAAACTAGTTAATAAAAAATTAGAGCGTTTCCTTTTTTTTGCAAGTTGAAGTATTCATATTCGTGAATACTTGTGAAGAATATTAACGCCCGATTAGTAACAAACGGATAGGAACATATTATAAAACACATGTATAAAAGACTTGATTCGCTTAGCGTGGCACAGCTCTTTTCTACGCTATGAACAACAAAAAACGACATGTACCGCTCTTGTCTGAAGCACCCCAAATTTAGTTTAACTTGTATAGAAAGCAGCTGAATAACACGAAACTGGTTTTAGTGTGTTAGCAAAAAGAACAAAAACTACAAACGGTAAAACAAATGGCAAGGGACGTCCTAAGGGCAAGCATAAGTTTTGCGTAAACACAGATTTCCAGGTTTTAATCAAACCATGACATTACGATGACAGAAAAGCCTAAAAAAGAAGGTGTCATCATGCCGTCTGTCGTTGTGCCTGTGTGGATGTGGGTATGTGCGTATTTGCGTATGCGTATGTGCGTATTTGCGTATGTGCACTGAACTGCACATCCTATATAAGGGTATTAATCTTTCCTTAAGTTTATTGTTTAACACAAAATAGCATTTAAAGTTTCTGGGTAACCAAACTTTCTCACGTTTAGGACATTTTCTGATGTTTTCCCATTTGAACCAAGTTTATTTACCTATTCGACTTCTTCGCAATTCTTTGTTTGTAAATTTTGCTCGCATGCAACCTATTAGTTCTCAGTTTTACTTATTCAGCATTTAATATTTAAGAAAGTAGTAATTTAAATAATATGCTGTTATTGATCAAATGTGTAAGAAACTTTTATTTAACTTTTTTATTAAAAAAAAAAAAAAACAAATATTCGTTTCTTTCAAATGTAGGTACCTACACCCTGTAAAAATTTACCCACACTTTCAATTCTTATGAGAGTAAATTTATTAAAAACAAAAAACATACAACATGCTTTGTAGAACTCTTAAACATCTTAATAAGAGCAAATAGAACGTAAGTATCTGTGGATTGTGTTATTATAAAACTAGAAACTCGATTAAGAACTATAATTACATCACTGTAGAGCTGTTGTGTTTTAAATCAACTCTATAAAAGTACCTACATAGAAAAGACACATACAATACATAGACAAAGCAGGCATTCAGCTGTCAGTTAACAGATTTATTAGAGCTGTAAAAGAACTTTTTAGAAGCAAAACCGCCAAGAAAACATAAACAATGCAAATTTTATTGAAATTTCAACCAAAAACTATTTTATGTCTTATGAACTAATAAGCGCTCAAACTAATATCGTCAGAAGAACTCTATGTGCATAAAACACAAACAATATTAATATTAATATAATTATTCAAAAGTTGACTTTTCAAACATTGGTTTCAAACAATGCGAGAGTGTGTTAAACAGCTGACGGTTTTTCAAAAACAAACAGTTCCATTGAGCCTCTAAAAGAACTCTATTTGCTATTTAGAAGCTTCTCTACAGCACAAAGACGTTGAGGGCGTAAATGCTTTTATAGTAGTCATTTTAAACGTTGTTAAGGAGCATATTTTTAGAGCCAAATGCTTTATAAGATAATAGAGCTGCAAGTTGTTGTCGAACTTCAATATAGAGACGGTCTTTTAGAAAAAAACGCCAACAGCTGCAAAGGTTTTCGAAATAGAACAGAAGCCTTGAGATTAACTTTTTTAGAGCTGTTTAAAAACTTTTTAAGTACTTGCAGCTCCAACAACAACAACAACAACAACAACAACAACAACAACAACAACAACAACAACAACAACAACAACAACAACAACAACAACAACAACAACAACAACAACAACAACAACAACAACAACAACAACAACAACAACAACAACAACAACAACAACAACAACAACAACAACAACAACAACAACAACAACAACAACAACAACAACAACAACAACAACAACAACAACAACAACAACAACAACAACAACAACAACAACAACAACAACAACAACAACAACAACAACAACAACAACAACAACAACAACAACAACAACAACAACAACAACAACAACAACAACAACAACAACAACAACACCCAAGTAACATTTTAAGCTCGTTGTAAGTTCTAACAGCGCTTGTAAAGCTATTTTTCATAGCTACATGTTTCACAATTAACTCTATATACGCTTCTAGAGCCACTGTATAACTTATTTGGAGTCAATTTCATGAGTTTGAGAGCACTATTTTGCTCCTTATCAACTCTAGAAAAGCAATTTTATTGTTTGTATGCTTTAATGTCAGCTCTAGAAGTGCTTCTGAGGCCGGTGTCTTGCTTATTTAAAGCCATATGCATATTTGACAGTTGTTTACCTAGTTCTTTTCATCATTCGTGGTATGTCGCGTCGTGAATAGAAGTTTACAGTGTAATAAATATTTTGTGTTAGTATATGTATCAATAAAGATAGATAAACTATCATCGTCTGTGAAAAAGAAGTTATTTGTGTTTGTGATAAAATGTATCATCTATTAAATCGATTTCAAATTAAGACATAAAGTGAATTAGATATTAATAAAATGACAATTAAGATTTTTCCAAAGTGATTTCTCAGTGCGGTTTTGATTTTTCCACAAATGTTTGTAAAGTACTAAGCAAAACTACAACGCGCCTTCGAAATTTTTACTATTTGGAAATAAAATAATAAAAAAATAATTACAAATTACGAAAAAAAAAACGAGAAATCATTTGGAAAAAAATTCATAAATTCTAAATAAAAAAGTGACAATGAAAACATCTTCTTATTGTTTTGAATAAATAAAATAAAAGTAAAAAGAAGAAAAAAATTTGTTGTTTTTATTGTTTCATCCAGTTTTGTCGCCATTTTTTGTTGAAGAAAATTAATAATTTTTGGAGCTCTTATAACGCCAAAAGATTTGTCTTTTGTTGCACTAGAGCTGTTTGATGACATCAATGACAGCTCAATAATAAAGCACAGGGTGTCACTAGTAGAAACTAGTTAATAAAAAATTAGAGCGTTTCCTTTTTTTTGCAAGTTGAAGTATTCATATTCGTGAATACTTGTGAAGAATATTAACGCCCGATTAGTAACAAACGGATAGGAACATATTATAAAACACATGTATAAAAGACTTGATTCGCTTAGCGTGGCACAGCTCTTTTCTACGCTATGAACAACAAAAAACGACATGTACCGCTCTTGTCTGAAGCACCCCAAATTTAGTTTAACTTGTATAGAAAGCAGCTGAATAACACGAAACTGGTTTTAGTGTGTTAGCAAAAAGAACAAAAACTACAAACGGTAAAACAAATGGCAAGGGACGTCCTAAGGGCAAGCATAAGTTTTGCGTAAACACAGATTTCCAGGTTTTAATCAAACCATGACATTACGATGACAGAAAAGCCTAAAAAAGAAGGTGTCATCATGCCGTCTGTCGTTGTGCCTGTGTGGATGTGGGTATGTGCGTATTTGCGTATGCGTATGTGCGTATTTGCGTATGTGCACTGAACTGCACATCCTATATAAGGGTATTAATCTTTCCTTAAGTTTATTGTTTAACACAAAATAGCATTTAAAGTTTCTGGGTAACCAAACTTTCTCACGTTTAGGACATTTTCTGATGTTTTCCCATTTGAACCAAGTTTATTTACCTATTCGACTTCTTCGCAATTCTTTGTTTGTAAATTTTGCTCGCATGCAACCTATTAGTTCTCAGTTTTACTTATTCAGCATTTAATATTTAAGAAAGTAGTAATTTAAATAATATGCTGTTATTGATCAAATGTGTAAGAAACTTTTATTTAACTTTTTTATTAAAAAAAAAAAAAAACAAATATTCGTTTCTTTCAAATGTAGGTACCTACACCCTGTAAAAATTTACCCACACTTTCAATTCTTATGAGAGTAAATTTATTAAAAACAAAAAACATACAACATGCTTTGTAGAACTCTTAAACATCTTAATAAGAGCAAATAGAACGTAAGTATCTGTGGATTGTGTTATTATAAAACTAGAAACTCGATTAAGAACTATAATTACATCACTGTAGAGCTGTTGTGTTTTAAATCAACTCTATAAAAGTACCTACATAGAAAAGACACATACAATACATAGACAAAGCAGGCATTCAGCTGTCAGTTAACAGATTTATTAGAGCTGTAAAAGAACTTTTTAGAAGCAAAACCGCCAAGAAAACATAAACAATGCAAATTTTATTGAAATTTCAACCAAAAACTATTTTATGTCTTATGAACTAATAAGCGCTCAAACTAATATCGTCAGAAGAACTCTATGTGCATAAAACACAAACAATATTAATATTAATATAATTATTCAAAAGTTGACTTTTCAAACATTGGTTTCAAACAATGCGAGAGTGTGTTAAACAGCTGACGGTTTTTCAAAAACAAACAGTTCCATTGAGCCTCTAAAAGAACTCTATTTGCTATTTAGAAGCTTCTCTACAGCACAAAGACGTTGAGGGCGTAAATGCTTTTATAGTAGTCATTTTAAACGTTGTTAAGGAGCATATTTTTAGAGCCAAATGCTTTATAAGATAATAGAGCTGCAAGTTGTTGTCGAACTTCAATATAGAGACGGTCTTTTAGAAAAAAACGCCAACAGCTGCAAAGGTTTTCGAAATAGAACAGAAGCCTTGAGATTAACTTTTTTAGAGCTGTTTAAAAACTTTTTAAGTACTTGCAGCTCCAACAACAACAACAACAACAACAACAACAACAACAACAACAACAACAACAACAACAACAACAACAACAACAACAACAACAACAACAACAACAACAACAACAACAACAACAACAACAACAACAACAACAACAACAACAACAACAACAACAACAACAACAACAACAACAACAACAACAACAACAACAACAACAACAACAACAACAACAACAACAACAACAACAACAACAACAACAACAACAACAACAACAACAACAACAACAACAACAACAACAACAACAACAACAACAACAACAACAACAACAACAACAACAACAACAACAACAACAACAACAACAACAACAACAACAACAACAACAACAACAACAACAACAACAACAACAACAACAACAACAACAACAACAACAACAACAACAACAACAACAACAACAACAACAACAACAACAACAACAACAACAACAACAACAACAACAACAACAACAACAACAACAACAACAACAACAACAACAACAACAACAACAACAACAACAACAACAACAACAACAACAACAACAACAACAACAACAACAACAACAACAACAACAACAACAACAACAACAACAACAACAACAACAACAACAACAACAACAACAACAACAACAACAACAACAACAACAACAACAACAACAACAACAACAACAACAACAACAACAACAACAACAACAACAACAACAACAACAACAACAACAACAACAACAACAACAACAACAACAACAACAACAACAACAACAACAACAACAACAACAACAACAACAACAACAACAACAACAACAACAACAACAACAACAACAACAACAACAACAACAACAACAACAACAACAACAACAACAACAACAACAACAACAACAACAACAACAACAACAACAACAACAACAACAACAACAACAACAACAACAACAACAACAACAACAACAACAACAACAACAACAACAACAACAACAACAACAACAACAACAACAACAACAACAGCAAAAACAGCAACCACAACAGCAATACTACGACTAACATAAGGGGATATTTAATCGCAACAGACGGCTCGAACAAGACATTGATGCAAAATTCATGTTTTATGTTATATTTATACTGAATTACATACATAAGAATCAATTTTTTACTAAAAAAAAAAAAAAAAAAAAATTGTACGCTCTTTGGAAAAATTTGTATTGAATCTTTTGTTAATCTAATGATTTTGAATAAAACATTTACTTACTTACTTACTTACTTACTTACTCACGCACTCTTATCAAATTATTTCAACAAAAAAACAGTTTTCATAAAAGGTACAAACAGTTTAACAATGAAGACGATAAAAACACATTTAAGTATTTGCGTAAAAAGTGTAAAAGAGAATTGCAAGTTTCTTATGATAAATATTTAGAAAATACGGAAGCTAATCTAAAATCTAACACAAAATTTTTTTGGTCATACACCAAGCAATTAAGAGCAACAAATTCAATACCTTCCGTAATGAAAATAGATAACAATATTGTCTCTTCACAACGAGGAATATGCGAATCATTTTCACAATTCTTTCAAAATAATTATGACAATCCGGAAACTAATGTAAACATAGTTGAGAATCATCTTGAAAGTAATAATAATATCACTGTTAACATGCCAATCATCACTCTCCCGGCTATATTATCCATCTTGAATACCTTAGATTGCAATAAAAATGCAGGTCCAGATGGTATCCCAAACATTGTTTACAAAAATTGCAGCAATGTCCTAGCTGGGCCGATCTCCACCTTGTTTAATAAGTCTTTGCAAGAAGCTAGTTTTCCTGATATCCTCAAAAATGCGTATGTGACCCCTATTCACAAAAATGATGCAATTTCCGAAATTTCAAACTACAGGCCAGTATGCATTCTAAATGCATTGTCCTTAATTTTCGAAAAATGCTTAAATAAAATGATTTCTTTTGACTTAAAATCGCTGATAATATCAAATCAACATGGGTTTATTAAAAATAGGTCAACAATTTCTAATTTGGCTTGTTTTACGCATGATGTATCTAATGCCCTTCACAATACAAAACAAGTTGACGTTATATATACAGATTTCTCAAAAGCGTTTGACAAAGTTTGTCATGCTACTATTTTAAACAAAATGAGAAGAATTGGTTTCCACGATGACCTAATTGATTGGTTTTCATCTTATCTCTATAACAAACCACCCAGGGTAGTTTTGAATAACGTATCATCCCTTCCTTTCTTTCCTAAGTCAGGAGTACCACAAGGTTCTGTGTTGGGCCCTCTTATTTTCATTATATATATAAACGACATAATGGAAAACCTCTCATCTCCCGGGCTGCTATTTGCAGATGATCTAAAGCTGTATAGAACTATTTCTTGTGTAAGAGACTGTATATTGCTACAGAAAGATGTGAATATTTTGTCTGAATGGTGTGATTTAAATTCCCTTCCTTTGAATACTAGGAAACGTAAGATTATGTCTTTTACTCGTCAAAGAGATCCTATAGCGTTTAACTATCTATTGGGGGGGAATGAATTGACAAGAGTTTATGAACAAAAAGATCTCAGAGTGTGGTTTGACTCCAAACTTTTATTTGATAAACACTACAACTTTTTAATAAATAAGGCTGCAAGAAATATAGGTTTTATTTTCCGAACAGGAAAGTTTTTCCAAAAACCCTCAAACATTTATAACACTATTCAATTCACTAGTTCGCAGTAATCTTGAGTATGCATCCACTATTTGGAACCCTATTTATAGTACATATTCAGATAAAATTGAACAACAGCAAAAGAAATTCACTAGATATCTAGAGTACAAAATGTCTAGACAGCATTCAACCTATATTGAAAGGCTTAACCTCTTTAAGATGAGTTCTTTGTTTCAACGCAGGTGCCTTTTGGATGAACTATTTTTATATAAGATTATTTGTGGAAAAATAGAATGTCAATTACTATTGAACAATATAAACATTCACTGCCCGGCTCATTCAAATCGTAATAATTTTATAACATTCAGAATTCCATTTTACCGTTCTAATTTATTACTAAAGTCACCAATAATAAGAATTCAATAATATCATAATTTGCTTTTTACCGATTTTGATGTCTTATGTTCAGAATACGCTTATTCCAGGAAGGTTATATTGAGAATTGTAACTGAAAGTGGTTCGTCATTTATCTCCATACTTAATTAATGTTCTATTATTAATTGAATAATTTGGTGTGTTTCTTATTATTTTGGTTTTGGTTTTTGGTAAAAAAAAAAAAAAAAAAAAAAAAAAAAAAAATATTTTTTTTTTTCTTTTGCAATTAAAAATTGAATTTGTTTTCTTAAATTATATTGAATTAATAAAAATGTAGCTTCTAATAGGTTGATAATAATTTTTGTTATTAGCTGGAAGCTTGTGAAAATAAAAAAATAAAATAAAATAAAATAAAAATAAAAATATTGAAGACAGCAGTAGTACTAAAATGTGAAAAGTTGTATAAATATGTGTGGACAAAAAATGCAACAGTTTTTGTGCAGAAAAAAGAGGGTGACAATCCTTTTAAATTAACTTGTGTTTCTGATTTTGAGAAATTATGAATTTTTAATTCAGTTTCTTTTTCATTCCCCAATACATTCTCTCTAAATTTTGTTAATGTTTTTTGTCTCCATCAAAACAATATAATATTATTGACACAAATTGATTCTTTTAATAACTTACCGATCATTATTGTTCTGAGTGAAATATGGATTTTTGAAAATGAGCTTTATTTATACAATATCGAAGGGAACGCACCTTTCAGTAATTGTAATGAAAAATGCGCAGCAGGTGGTGTGGTTGGTTGTATATAAAAATGGTTATGCATGCAAATGTTCGAAGCTTGATGTAAGCAGTGCCGATATTTTAAAAGTATCGTTTGACCTTATGGATGTAATGTTTTCGTTTTTGTTAGTTTTTAGACTGCATGAATTTGTGAAAGGTGTTTTTATAGAGGAACTAAATGAAATTTTAAATGCTGGTAAAGCAAATAAAATTAATTTTATCGGTGACATTAAAATTGATATTTTGGAACAGCATGACAATGATACCGAAAAATATTTGCTTCTTTTAGCATCAAATGGCTTAGAGAGCTGTATTAACGAGCCTACTCTAATAACATCTTCATTTAAATCCTGTATAGACCATATATTTAATCGACTACATAATTGTAACAATTATGTTTTCCGTGGTGTTTTATATGATTTTAGAATAACTGATCATCATATGATTGGTCTTTATCTATGTAATGGTTCAACGTCTTTTAAGAAAATTAGCCTTATTGAGAAAGAAAGCTTCGGAATTGATTATGATTTATCAAATGAAAAATTAAGATATGAATTTTGGGGTTGAAACCAATTACTCAGTTGCTTTTGATCTATTTCTCGAAATAAAAGACTAAATGATTATTACAGTGTTTTGTGCAAAAACATGTTAAAGAAAGTAAATGAAAGTCGAAATAAATACTATTCTAATTAATTTTTAAAAGCTAAGGGTGATTTAAAAAAAGAATGGAAATTAATTAATAATATTCTAGGTAAAAATAAACACCCTTCAGAAATAATAATAAGCAAATAATTTTAATAATTTTTTTACCAAGATTTCGGATAAACTTAAACCATCAATTGAACATTGTATGAGTTGCAAATGCTCCAGAGTCAGTCTTTCACTTCACGTGAAATCTATAAAGTAATATTGGGAATGGAAAGTAAAAACTCAAGTGAAAAAAATAGTTTCAATCTGGTAGATGTTTTATGCCATATGTTCAAAAATTGTGTTTTCAGTGGCTGCTTTCCTAAACATCTAAAATGTGCTGAAGTTTTGCTTTTATTTAAAAAGGGTAAAAAGTCAAGTTTGTCTAATTATAGGCCCATTTCAGTATTGCCTACATTCTCAAAAATATTTGGAAAACTTATACAATAACGGGTTGTCAACTTTTTAGACCAAACTAAATTCTTTAATTGTAATCAATTTGGTTTTAGGAAGAGATTGTCAATGGAAGATGCCATTCTTAAAGTCTGTTCTCACTTATATAGTGGAATTAACAAAAATAAATTTTCAATGGCGCTCTTTGTTGATATGACCAAAGCATTTGACATGGTTGACTATGACTTATTACTTTAAAAGATATATTTTGCTGGCGTAAGAGGTTTTATTTTTGATTTTGGTTCCGCTCCTAAGTCTCAGAGAATAAAAAGTGTGCGGCAAAGAGTTTTTTAGTGAGTCCAGAATTTTCAAAAATGGCGTACCACAGAGATCTGTCCTCGGTCTGTTGCTATTTTTAGTTTACGTGAACTCAATTTTTGAATTGCAGCTTAATGGATTACCCACACTCTTTGCAGATAATATGACCCTAACATATCAGTTTAGTTATTTGTTGCTTTTAATACATTCCAAAACATACAAATATTACATTTTGTTTTATTTGTATGTTTACTATTTATTCCCATTAAAATAAATCTATAATTACTTTTCTTTGCATTGCAAAAGTAAAATAAAATATTCAATCCAACGAACGATTGTAAACGTTTGCCAACACATGTCAACAGTGGCGTATTTAGGGGGGGGCCTAATTTGGCGGCAGCACCAGCACCAGCTTTGTCCGATAATTCGGCGTATTTTTCAAGTCGTATGCGAGAGTTTTCTCACAGTGAACGAACCCCTTGAAGACGGCTTGAACCTGTGGCTGGTTGGGGATGGTGTTGATCCATCTGTTGAAACTGGCATATGAATTACGTAGGTATGGCTCGAATACGTACTGATATAAATGAAGCAAGCTGGTAAGCACAACGTTCACCCACCAAATACATATGTGGATCCGAGCAGCTTCTTGTTTGGAACAGTCAGGACAGCGGCGACGTCATCCTTGGCTGTGCTGTTCTTGGCCAATTGCATGATGATCAACAGAGGAAACACGCATGCACAGGAAGCTGTAACGATTTCGTTGTCAGCGAAATTAATCCATTACTGGACTAATGCCTGGAGGCATTGATGTACTAGATATGGACCGCCAGTCGGTTGAAATTTTCATACAAACAGCCAAGAAAAGTTGTTCTAGCTAAAAACAGCCTAAAAACGCCATCATCTTTTTGTGTTAAATACGTGTACTAATTTCGCCATTAGAATTTAAATGAAAACGATAATATATTCATCTGTAAGTAACTCATGGCACAAGGAGTGGATGTGTTTTGTAAAATAAAAGTAGTTTGATAATAATTTCCACCAAAATATTTCAATAGTAAATAATTGACTAAAAAAATCATATCACTGGTACGTACCCTGCTAGTAGTTTATGGCGCCCCTAGTTATGTTTGAACACGCGTGAAGTTGGCTACTGGCGGTCCATACCTAATACGTCAATGCCTAGAGGTATTCATTTGATCCACGTAGTTGTTGATTGAGGAGCGTCTTGATCTTGCTGCAAATATAGTAAAGTTGTCTGTAAACTAGATTTATGTGCTTTAATGTAGGTACTTACTTACGTAAACAAAATTCGTCTATCTGCCTTGATCACATTTTAATAATTTCATCTTTGTTGGGCAATGGGCGTCGAGAACAAAAATATAGAAAAAATACTGAACTGTCATTGCTCATTATGTTAAAAAATCATTGATGTTAAAAAATTGAAAGGCTGCTCTGACTTTAATTGCGACTCATTTTAGGCGCGTACTACACTACATTTATCTCCTTATTTGTTTTGTAATTTGTTAATTGTTTTGCATTTTATAAAAGAAGATAAACATTAAAAATTATTATTATTGCTTCCGTTTGTTTCTTTTGCCGAAAATTCAACTTTTTTTCACTCATTTACACATAATTATAAGAAAACTGCAATGTTAAGGCTGTGTAAAACAGTGCGGGCCGACGACTTGAAGCGCGACGGTACGGTCAATACAAATACTGGGAAAGTGAGAACGCAGTGGTCAGATTTTGTTTGTAAATTTGTACACAGAACGTCGGATCGCGCCTTTAATCGTCGAAAATCCAGCAGTATGTACAAAATGAAAATAATCAGATTCGGAAATATATCAGTAGGTACTCATGACTCCGATTTTTTTATTTGCAAACAAAGCACAGTCCTGTAGCTTATAATAAAATGAAATAAACTCACTTTTGGAAATGGAACAGTACTCATGAGTCCAATTTTTATAATTTGTAGCCGCCTCACGAGAGTCCTCATCCATTACTTATTTTACCTTCAAATTTTCGTGAGTCTCCATCTAAACAGGCTCATAAGAAATAAATAGGTTCAAAATCCGGATTAAATTTTCCATGTTCTAGTTGCTTTAATGTATTTTGATGTACCGTCGATATTTAAGCAACGCTTAATAAAGGAATTATCAACTAAAAGCGTTTGGGGACTTAAGTCGATCCAAATAGAGATGTTTAATACTGTTCAAGTATTGATATCCTTGTGGAGTATTAAACAAAATTTATAAATGTTGCCTATATTCATAGTCATATTAGATCTAGAAACAAAGCTCGATTTTGTGTTGTTGCTGTATATGCATGTATTTCGCGACGCAAGTTTAGCTTAAAAACAACTTAATGCTATGTTTCCACCAAAAATAAAACCCTGATTTGAGAGAAGAAGATTTAGTAGCGTTTCCACTGGAAAAAAAGATTTAAAAGATGTCATTAACTTGACAAGAGGTTTTCCAACTTCAAAACTCACCAACATTTCCTTCAGAAATTTTATATTTATTAACTATAAAATGCACTTATTTTACAAAAATCACTAATAATCTTTAATATTCCGACGAAATAATGCAATTAAAGGATTTTATTTGGTGAAAAATTAACAAAAATGAAAAATATTTACAAAATTTATTGACAAATTCATTGTTGACATCTAAAATGCCATTTGAAATGAAAACGTTTAGTCCTAAAAAGGTGTGTGATAAGTATTTGGCAAGAGATTAACAAGATATTAATTTTTAATCACGAAGATTTAGGATTTATATTCGTATGGTAAATCTAGTGAATTAAAAGAAGAATAAGGATAAATCTGCTCAAATCAAGATTAAGTGCTTGGTGGAAACATAGTATAAAAAGAACTTGTCAAACATCTATGAATATGCCCTATTAAAGCATCTGCAATAAATTGCTCAATATACTGCATCGTGTAGAGCAATATCTTCTATATTTAGATATTTGTATATGTTTCATACCAAAACCACTGACAAGCAATTACAAATAATAATAAAATGTAATATAAAAAATGGAAAAACGAATAATAAAATTCGTAAAAACGAGTAAATAAAATTCCTTTAAAAATTGGTATTGGCGCCTTTAAGTTGTTCGTGTTGTTCAAAACATTCAAGAAAACTGCAATGTTAATATATTGCACACAGGCTAGATCTTGATTTTATAACAAATCTTAAATATATGAATGAGTGAGCCCGTGAATTTCGACACGTATTCAAACATTTTTAAGAAAGCGGAAAGAAAGGTTCGAGCCGACCTGTCCGTCGTGAGTCGTGGCTCCCAATGAAAACGCAGTTTAAAAGTTTCAATCCGGAACGCAACCCACGAAATTCATAATTTTTTGAAAATAACTGCCGATTTTTAAAAATAACAGACAAATTAATTCTCCACAGGGGAAAACTGTGGTAGACTGATTAAGTTGCACTGGTGTGAGATCTTGACGCACATTTTTGCAACTTAATCAGTCTAATGACAGTTCGAGTTCGTAGGCAAATGCCGTTATCAGCCATTGTTTCCCATCTTTATATTTTTAATCTTTGCCCAAGTCTAAACAAAAAACTCGAGCCCGACCGATCGAACAGGGCCGATCTTATGTAAAAGTTTTATTTTAACTAAATATCAGAAATAAATACATAAATGTATTTGTTGAATGTTTGAGTGATTTTCTTTTTCTTGAAAATAAAATGTTATAAAATAATTACCACTTTGCGAACAAAAAAAAAACAAATACATAAAATATTTCTACATATCTACCTACGTACAGAGACAAATTTAAGCGGGATAGGCATATTATTCATGCAGATCAGGATATCAGGGGGTCGATTCCCGATCTGTGAAAATGTGAAATGATAAATTTTTTCACGCCTTAGCGTTAAATTCGATTCCCGATTTGTGAAAACAAACTTCAAAACTTTTCATAATGATAAATATCTTATCACAGTAAAATCGTTCTGTGAAGAGCAGTGAAAACGCGCTGATAGATCTTACACTGAGAGACAAAAAGGCAAATTAAAATTTAATAGATTAAATTTGATTTCCGTTTTATAATGGTACCTTAGCTCGAGTAAATTTGATTTAATTATGCTTCGTTCTCAATTTTTTTTTCCCAAACTTTAATTTTAAAACATTCGTATTCGAAGCAATTTTTTTTTTAAATAGGCTTAAATCAAAGTGGTTTTCTCTGATTGAACGTTGTTTTTTGCTCTGGGTGTATCATTTAGTACTTTTTAGTACACACATTGACAGCTGTTTATCATAATAAGTTCGAGAATCGCATTATGCGAGTTCATGAAGTGATAAAATGAAAAATCGCTGTGAAAAGTAAAATGATATTTTTTTTATCACTTCACAGCTTCACAGATCGGGAATTGACCCCCAGTGGGCATTAGAATAATCGAGATGAAAAACTAGATACATTTTATCTGATAATTTTCAATTTTCGTTCGATATATTCATCGTAAACATCACTGGTATCATTGAGTTTATACACATAGAGGAATCAAGATAGTTTTAAACTCACCGAAGTAGATGTCGCTTATTCAGCGTATCGAGTAATTATTATTGCCCTAACGAAAATCACTCAAAGCAAATAGAACAAAATTCTTCTGCATGCATTTGTATTTGTTTTTCTTTATTTCTCTTGCCTTTTAATTCAAGAATAATTGCTACAGCAGTAAACAAAAAAAGGTCGATAGTGGGCATTAGAATAATCTGCCCTCCTGCAACCCCCCTGCTTGGACACACTATAGGATTTAGTGTGGGTGCGAGGTTGGGTGTATGCAAAGTTTCTGTTGCATTTAAAGATGCCCAAGCATCATTACAAAAACGAACCTACGTTCAACATTCACCGTATACCAAAAAAAAAAGAAAACTCTTATAAGAAAGTAGTTTTAGTAATTTTCCATTTTCTTAAAAACCAGAAAACATAATATCATTTTGTTTATTTAAAATTAATATGAGCAACGAATTTTATAAAAAAAAGTACTATTTTATTTTACAGTTTTGAAAAATCACACTTCAAAGTTTTTTTTTCCCTTTTTTTTCGCAATTTTTGAGTTTAAAGTCCGTTTTTTTCAAAGACTATGCATAGGTTTCACTTGATTTAAAAACATCTAATAGAAAAAAAATGGCTTTAAAAAAAGATATAAAAGTTAGTTGTATATATTACCGTTATTTTTTAATATTTGTTTTAAATTTTTAGCACTATTTTTATAAAATTGCCCCTCCCGCCCAAACGGAGGGAGATAGACCCCCCCACCCATAGTAAAAATGCTTGTATTGAACTGTTCTACAAAAAACCGTCATCAATTCTTGGCGCCAAAGTTATCGTACTCTCCCCGCTAAATCCTACATAATTTATGTAGGTACCTAAATTAAAAAAAAAAAAAAAAAAAATCAATTAGCGAAAGACACTGACATTAAACAAAATGTTGGAATCAACCTTTCGAAAGGAAAAAAATTGTTAATAACTCATCATGCTGATTCTGACGTAAAGGGAATGTTTTAAAACAAATGCGGAGGATTACTGAATTTACCTGGTTTATAAGCGTTAACGATTACTCTATTTTTATCAACAACAAAAAATTTGGATTAATTTTGATACCTGCTGGAGGTGATGGTTTTGATCTGAATTTTGTTTTTCAGAAAAAACTTCTTAGCGGTTGACAGGTATATCTAACCTACTATATAAGTAGGTACCTACATATATAAAAAAAAGTAGTAAGGTAAATCACCTAGGTACACCAATCAAAATTCGCAAAATAGGTAGGTACCTACTTCCTATACCTATTTTCTGATTCATTGACGATGGTTATGTGTTTTGATTGAATGTAGACATAAGGGTGTGTTGTGAACATCTAAATAATGGCCTTAGCAATAAGTGAAGGGCCATAATTTAGGTACCTAACCTACCTAGGTACATTAATATTAAAAAAAACATTTCAATGTTTACAAAACAATTTAAAAGCAAGGGTTTGTAGAAATTTGTTTTATACATTTTGATTCAAAATCAATTGATAAGAAATTCATGAGACGAATTCTTATTCTGTACAAAGTTAGTTTATCGTTTCATTTATTCCTAGTTGTAGCATTGAAGGCGTGAAGTAATTGAGTGCTTATAGTTTCATAACGTTATAATTTAAATGCCTTTCTGTCTATATTTGAAAAAAGAGAAAAAAATTATTGACACGAAATATGTTTTTAAAAACAGATTTTCTACCAATGCAATGCGACTCGTGTGATAAGGTTTTCTGTTCTGAGCACTTCAGTTACATGAAGCATAAATGTCCTGGAGCATTCAAGAAAGACTTTCAAGTTCCAATATGTCCACTCTATGGGGAACCTGTTCCTACACCACGGGGGACATCTCCCGATCAAAGTGTTGGTCAACATATGGACCAGTATTGCAAATCTGACACAAAGAAAATCTTCACCAACCGTTGCTCTTTCAAAAACTGTAAAAAAAGGAACTCATACCTGTTACATGCACTATTTGCAATTACAATTTTTGTCTACACCATCGCCATACAGCCGAGCACGAATGCATTGGCCCTCAAAAAATGCAACGTATTTAACAGCGTAAGAAAATTTTATCCGACAAAATCTGAATCTTTAACATTTTTGACACTTAATATAGCAATGCAGCCGAATATAGGAAAAATAATAAGCCAACGACATTATTTACAACAAATCTTAAACCAGTGGCGAATAGAGCTAATAAAGCTCATGGAAGCAGTCAGGCTAAAAATATCCAAGGAAATATGGTAAGTTAGTGCAAAAATTCTTATGAAACTTTCTAAGTAAAATGATCTATATTTTTATAGACAGAAGACGAGGCTTTAGCCCATGCTCTTGCTCTCTCTATAATGGAACTTGATGAGTCAGCAGAGCGTAGCAGGCGGGCGGCAGAGCAAAGTCCCACAGTAGCAGCGGTTTGGTGGCCAAAGAAATATTAAAAAAAAGTGTTCACTATCGTAGCATCCTTACCAATTATGCTTAGTTGATATAATGTTATCATAAAACCTACATAGATTATGCGGTAAAGCATTGTTCACTTAACTTATCTTTAGATAATAGAAATAATGTAGGTATACAGAAAGAATGATGAGTTCGAATTAATTTGTTAACCCTTGTTTGCTACGCACCGTTTATACTTAATTTTTTTAGGACATTTTCAAATCTTTAGTTTATTGAACAAGTTGCTTTTTAAAATTGATATTAAAGCATTCAGCCTTATTGTAAAGTTCACCCGGAAAATATTTCGCCTGGCGAAAATATTTTAGTTGTGATTATATTTGGTTTTTGAAACAAAAAAAAAAACAAAGATCACACAAAACAAAGTTTTTCGAACATTAAATATTTATTTACAATAGGCGGAAAGTGAAATTTTCTATTTTGCCGGGTGGAATGACATTCGGGCCAACTTCACAATATGGCTGATTATTATAAACTTAAATCAATTCTTGTTTTTATTGACATAAGTAAAAAATATTTGTTTTTTTAACTTACATCGAAATAAATAATTTGTTTTTTTGCAAAACATTTTATTATTTTATTAAATTAATGGTCTTCTATGGCCATTCCTATTGGTATAGTGCGAAATAAATCAATTTCATAGTTTGTCCACGTTTTGTTGATATTTATCAACTTGATATCTTGGGACCCTCCCACTCCCTTTACGGTATTTTTTACCATAAAAAAATGCACGGTTGTTAAATGTTATTGATGTTAAACGCCGAAGGCTTTCCAAAATAAATAAAAACAAAGCTTAAACAAATGACATAAATAAATAAATAAATAAATTGAGAACTAAAAATTAATTAAATAATAATATTGATATCAACGATTGCTCGATTTCAATACCCTCTCTCAATCATATGATATAACAATGTTTTCAATGTTTCAATTTAAGTTTAGCTAGTTGATTTTTTGTTCCAATTGCTTCAATTTTAATAATATCTTTAGCGATACAGTCTCGTATAAAATGATGTTTTATGTCAATATGCTTGGCTCGCTTGCATTCGAAATTATGAGCCATACCGATGAATCCTCTGTTGTCTTCAAATATAGTAACAGGTTCATCTTTTAGTTCTTTTAGTTCTTGCATTATACCCCTCAACTATATAGCTTCTGCAACCGCTCAACTTAAGGCTATATACTCAGTTTCACTTGATGATGTCGCAACGGTTGTTTGTTTCTTACTAGACCGGGACACAGTGCTTCCATAGACTTGAAAAACATACCCATTAACAGACTTCCTGTTAACCAAATCAGTCGCTCAGTCAGCATCAGCGTATCCAATTATAGGTTTATCTTGAATAAACGGAAATTTAAGTTTTAAGGACATAGTTCCTTTTAAATACCGCACAATTCTTTTAAGATGTTCTGACGCTTTAAAAAATGTTAAAAACAAACTATTTTTGTTTTATCTCTTTCGTTTTGTATTTTTGTGGAAATAAGCTGTCAATTGGAAGGATGAAGAAGGATCAGCTTTGAATTAAATAATTAAACAACTCTAGGTGGGTCAAAAAGCAGATATCGAATTGAAAACGATTCGCTTCGTATGGCTGATAAAATATTTTTTGTTTTCCTTGAATTATTTCCTTCAAAATAAAAAAGAATTCAATCGCGCTCGATAATGTCCAGGTGACGTTTGTGTTTACATGTTTGGGACCCTCCCACTCCCTTACGCCACGCTCAAATAGTCAGATTAAGGGAATGCACACTCATCAGCATGTAACTAACTCACCATATCTTAATCTGACGTGCTCGAGTAAATCCAACTATTCAACTATCGATTTGTTTTTACTATTCTGACGGGATGTCATAGGCGCGCGTCCCTATATAGAAGGCTTATTATAAAGTTGGAGGTACTCAACAGGGTGCAATGTATCCCCCTATGCTAATATACCGCGCTTGAGTAAATCCCGAAATCCCCTATTGGGTTACACTAATATATATATATTGACGTTAAAAAGTTGTATTGAGGTTCAAGGTTGTCTTTTTTATTATTTAGATAACTTTTATTTGTTTTTAAACGCCAAACTTAACACAAACTAGTATTTCAAATTATCTGCAATAATAATTATAAAAATAGATGAATAATTGTTTATTTATGTTATAATAATTTGTATTAAGTGAATAATTTATTGATTAACGTTGGACTATATCAGCTTCGAGAGATACCTTTTCCGAAATAACTTCTGAAGTTTCATGAACTTGTGTCATAACAACTGCACTTTCAAAGCTCTCCTTTTTCTCTAAACTTATTTTTCTTTGTCCACCATATCCTTCATTAGATGAAGTACTTATTTTCCGTGAAGCTGAGAAATTGACAATACCTTCAGCAGCAAGAATGCTAGCGCTCGACAAAAGTATCGATACTTGCTCCGCTGAGGGACAACTTGTTATAATCATGTCATCTTGAGAATATCCATTTGTCGAAAGTGTTTGCTCCAACTTAACAAAAGAACTTATTATGTTGTTCTGAAATCAAAGGTTAGATTGATGTATTAATAAATTCAATCTTTACTTACTCTTATGGGTCTGAAAATTATAAATTCGGTATCACGATTGCTTAGATAGAGCGGCATTGACCGCTGAAGATTGCACAGCTTGACTTTAATAAGCCTTTGTGTCTCTTGGATAATACTACTTATGTGCTGTGGGCTAGCCCACGTACTTTGTCGCAAAATGTAATTAACTTTATTTGAAGTGGTTTGTCCTTTACTGCTTGCTGCCGATGCTTGTGAAAGCAACGTTTGAGCTCTATCAAGAAATACAAGTAAAGGTCCAATTAACATTTGAACAGCATTCTTAATAAATTGCTCGCAGGCAGATTTAAGCTGCTGATCGACTTCTTTTCTTGAGTCAAGAAGGTGTTCTTTGATTTGAGGTGTTCCTTCGAGAAGAAATTCTAACAAAGCGTTATTGCTACCCATTGAGAAAAGTTGTTTGCGTTTCTGCAGGAGACCGAAAGCAGCAGTTTTAACTTTGCTAAAATCAAGTGATGTCTCTTTAATAGTAAAGTCCACACGAAAAGGTGCTATTTGCTCTCTAAGGATTAACAAATGCTTAACTTCAAAAAGCTCCCCATCGATTGGTGTCTGAAATAACCATTATATAGAATAGGTGACCTTTTTTTTTAGATATATGCTGTTTTTTTATATATACCATTTTTAAGATTTTAAAAATATTAGAGCTAAATTCTAAATTGTATTATGTACCTTGGATACACTGATCTTGGCAGCCGCTTTAGAGACACTCTGAATGCATAGCCTTAACGCTTCTTGAGATAGGCCTTGAAATATTGGTCTATCAACACATCGGTATAACCGTGACAAACAGGCGAGAGTTCTTCGTACAGTTGGATACCACATTCCATGTAAATCGGCCGGAGAATCTGAAGAGTGGATTTTAAATTACAATGAGTTGCAAAGATCATGTGACTTTATGTTTACTTAGATTCCTTGCTCTGAAGTTAGTATCGATGCTTGCAGTGTCTAGACAATTTGAAGCAGAAGATATAAGCGATGATCTAGAGTCTGATCGTTTGATTTTTGGCTCTTGCAGCGACATTGCTATGCTCTAAACAAATATGTATTTGAATATAACAAACGTACAACAAATACCCACACGTTCATTATGTACATGTGAGTGTGGATACTTACTTCCATCATTTCTAACTTTTCCGGATAAGCAAGGTCACCAGATGAAGGATTGTAGTGCAATATATCTGACTGCAAATATAAATGCGCTCCAAAAACCAATCGTTCTTGAACATCCTGAAGCAATTCGAGCGAAAGCTTCCAACTGATCAGCTATAAGAAAGAAAAAAATTCTTTTTGAAGATCTAAAAACAATTAGATAAGTGAAATTAAGATTTAACACGAACACTCGAGTTTGATATTGTTTTGGGCAATAATAAAACTTTTGCTGAACTTGTTCTTCAATCATTTCAATTCTCAGTATACTGCAAATTTCAGCTAATGTTTCTAAATGGTTTATATGAATAATCAACGGCCGCATTGTTTCATAAAGAATTGTACTTTCTACTTTCAGGAATGTAGGTTTTTGTTAAATTTTGAGTATTTATTCCAACTTGTTTTCTTGGGCCCACTGATCTCTCTATATTAAACAATAAATTCTTAAATTAATTAATAACTTTTTTTTGCGCAAAATTACTTTTTATTTTGAAAATTACCACACATTTTAAATTGCACGATTTGCGTCAATTTTTACTTTATTAAAAAATATTCTTCGATCTCAAACACAAAACAAAACGCCATTTTCAGTATTTTTACATTTGTTAAACTGTTATAGTGGTATACTGTTATACAAAATTGGGGACTTTTTCATAATATAACACATCTTCAAATTGCTTCATCTTTTTTATATGCATCCGCTATCCAGTATATATAGAGATCAGTGATTGGTATAGAAAGTATGTAAAGCCCAAAAATTTCCTTCGCACTAGAAGGCTTCATTTTTTCAAAACAAATAGAAAAAAAACAAGTAGGTAGATAGGTAGGTTGTAATGAAATTCGGCTTTTAATTATACTTCCTTGATAATAATTATAGGAAATTTGGATAAATATTTAGATATTTATTTTCAGGGGCCAAGATAGTCAACTGTCTGATATCCTCGTCTTGCTTCCACACAAAAGAAATTTAACATACCTTTTCTAATTTGCGGAGCTAATTTAGTTGGCAGGTAGTGTTAACGAGGTGCCGTGACATTGTGCCAAGCGTCATTGTGCCAAATTTCTAAATTTGGCACAATGACACTTTCGAAAGCGACACTGGGCCGAATTTTTACATTTGGCACAATGACGCTTAAGTAAAGCGTCATAGGGCCAATTTGGCACAAAAACGCTTTGAGTACACATTTAGATTTTGCTTACCATCACTTAAACCTTATTTGGGAATGCATATTTTCAAAGTATTTATTGAAATTTAAAAGAATTGTCATAAACTTGCAAATATGTATTTTATTTATACAAAAGTGAACAATGCATGATATGTACTTTAACAATAAATTCTTGCGTTGTGATATAAAATAAATTTTGAAAATTATAAATAAGGCATATACTATGATTGAATTTTTTCACAATTTGTCTGCAATATGGATACAATATCTTAGAATTACCATCATTTTTGCAGCGATCGCTATGTATTGCAAAACATGATCCACAAAATTTGAAATGGTAACATGGACCGAATAAATCTTCAATGACCAAGAGTACCTAAAGTACAAAGTAAGAAATTTAAAAATTTTCACAAACGAAATTTCGCGTGAATTTGTAAAATTTTACATTTCTTACTTGGTACTGTTATACTCTTGGTCATTGAAGATTTATTCGGTTTGTGAATTTTAAAAAATTCGCGCGGCACCTTAACGGTGCCGTGACATTGTGCCAAGCGTCATTGTGCCAAATTTCTAAATTTGGCACAATGACACTTTCGAAAGCGACATTGGGCCGAATTTTTACATTTGGCACAATGACGCTTAAGTAAAGCGTCATAGGGCCAATTTGGCACAAAGACGCTTTGAGTACACATTTAGATTTTGCTTACCATCACTTAAACCTTATTTGGGAATGCATATTTTCAAAGTATTTATTGAAATTTTAAAGAATTGTCATAAACTTGCAAATATGTATTTTATTTATACAAAAGTGAACAATGCATGATATGTACTTTAACAATAAATCCTTGCGTTGTGATATAAAATAAATTTTGAAAATTATAAATTAGGCATATACTATGATTGAATTTTTTCACAATTTGTCTGCAATATGAACACAATATCTTAGAATTATCATCATTTTTGCAGCGATCGCTATGTATTGCAAAACATGATCCACAAAATTTGAAATGGTTACATGGACCGAATAAATCTTCAATGACCAAGAGTACCTACAGTACAAAGTAAGAAATTTAAAATTTTTCACAAACGAAATTTCGCGTGAATTTGTAAAATTTTACATTTCTTACTTGGTACTGTTATACTCTTGGTCATTGAAGATTTATTCGGTTTGTGAATTTTAAAAAATTCACGCGAATTTTTTAATAAGTTTATTTTCATACGAAAATAAAAAAAAAAAAATTTATTATATCAACAAATTAATGTGAAAAAAAAAGTTTAGCAACTTGAATAAATTTTGTTAATTAATAATAAAATTGACTGGACTCATGCCGAACGAGAAAAAAAAATTAAGTTTTAGAAATTGTTTGCTGAACACACCCTTTATCCACAATAATTTTACTTCGCTGAAAACGACCCACACTTGATGACAAGAGTGACAAGTGGCACTTAACGAAAGTGAAAATTTAACGAAAGATGTGTAATAACTTTTATTATTATGTATGTATGTATTTACTTAAAATCAACAAAATGCAGTCAATGTTTGTTTTTATTCACTAATACAATATAGAATTTTAATTGAAAAGTGACAAACATTGGAAGTGGGTGCAGTAAATAATTAATTTGGAAAGAGCAATAAATCTTGGAAATTAAAATTGATTCAAAACAATCAAATTTTCTACAATTAAAATTATTCTGCTTAATTTTATACACTTTCAATTTTTGTAAATACCTCTTTTGACGTATCGTTTTCTTTGGAAGCCACTCAATTTTTGCAATCTTTGCAAATATAATTTTCATGCATTTAGTATGCCGGTCGGTTTTAATAAAATTAAAAATGGAGCCCTAGCGCTTCGGCTGTAATGTCTCCGGACGATTGCTTCCTGTGTAGGTATTTCGATGTTTTTATATTTTATACTAGCAGAAAGTACCCGGCGTTGCCCGGGCACTCTGTGCACTCAGCCTTGAACGATGTCTATATTCCTAATCCTTGTTTTAATAAAAAACAAAAATACATTTGGACTCATTTTTTTTTCTTATTTATTTATATTTTATATTATATTTTATCTAAATTCAAAATTTCAAGGGAAGTAGAATCATTGTCAAACTTCTCATCTTTCTCTTCAGGGAAGTCATCATCGAAATTTAACGAAGAGCAGTTCGAAATTTCCATTTTTTCTTTTTCTGACATTTCTGCTACTTCTGCTTGTTTTTATTGTTTTCGGACCCTTTTATGTTGTTCGCTTCATTGTTGTTGTTGACGTCTCTGTTGTTCTTGTGGTTTTTGGGTAACACGAACTTTCAATGCGTGATTAACCAGCTCAGTAAAATTTAACAAGTTAATCAAGAATAGATAGATAGATAGAAGTGTAGATGGCGCTGCAAGTAAGTTGGAGAAAAATATTAGTATCTTAATACTTGGTCGCACTGCTATGGGTTCGAATATGAATTCAAATTCATGGTATTATAACCAAGGAAAAGATTTCCTGGTCTATTAATAGCTTCTCCCCATACAATTCTCCAGGTGTAGATGGCATTATTCCCATAATGCTACAGAAGTTGCATAACACAGCTGTACCCTGGTTAGAAGTATTCTTCACAAATTGCTTCCGGTTTGACTACGTCCCCAAGTCGTGGAGACAAGTTAAAGTTATTTTCATTCCGAAGGTGGGGAGACGGGGACACGAAGCCCCAAAAGACTAGGCCTAAGACTAAGAATAATTGACATATACATTAGAGGGATTTTAGATAGAAATCCTCTTTCCAAATCACAGCACGCTTACCTTAAGGGAAGGTCCACGGAAACGGCTCTTCACGAGATGGTACGCACCATTGAAAAAACAATTCAATATAAAGAATATACCCTTGCAACCTTCCTTGACGTCGAGGGAGCTTTCAAAAACGTTCTTGCTATTTCGATTCAGGGATCTCTTGTCAAGTTCGGCGTCGATGCTTACATTACAAAATGGATTTTATCCATGTTAAGATCAAGAATCATTCAAGCAACGTTGGGTAATGACCACATTATTAAACTCGTAGATAGGGGTACACCTTAGGGAGGAGTTCTATCCCCCTTACTATGGTTGCTTGTCATGGACACAATCCTTTGTGAACTGGACAACTGTGGTGTAAAGGCGGTGGCGTATGCGGATGACCTGGTGGTTATGACATCAGGGGCGTTTCCTACAGTGATAAGTGATATCATGGAAACTGCCTTGAAAAGAGTTTACATCTGGGCTACTAGCTGTGGACTAGGTGTCAATCCAAATAAAACCGAATTGATGCTCTTCACCACTAGGACTAAAATTCCCCCTTCACCCTACCCCAGTTGAACGGTCACACTCTTTCTCTATTAACAAAAGCTAAATACCTAGGAGTTATTCTGGACTCTAAGCTTAGCTGGAAAATCAATATCGAAGAACGTGTGAAGAAAGCAAGTATAGCCTTCTATGCATGTAGTAAAACTTTCGGGAAAAAATGGGGTCTGAAGCCTAAAATTATATTATGGACTTACACAGCTGTAGTTCGTCCAATTCTAACATACGGATCGATCGTATGGTGGCCACTCAGGGTGTCCCGACAAATTTTTTTTTGGATTTTCCGAACAAAAGACCTCTCAAAACTTGCGTAATTGGACTTAGATTACAAAAATATATAAAAAAAAAATATTAAAATTTGGTCTAGGGGGTTGTACCGACCCTCAAAATTTTGACAAATTGATATTTTTATGCTTTTTTTCCCTTCCTTAATTTCTGTTCCTGAGCTACTATTTATTATAAAATATTAACTTTTTGATCTTATTAGGTTTAGAACATATTTGACGTTTTGATTTGCATGCAACAATACGTTTCCAGCGGTTCCAAATTTATAAGGTTTTAAGCTAAAAATACCCCCAATATGTGACCAAAATTGAATTTTTTTAATTTTTGGCGCATATTGCTATTATCATCATTTTCCTGGAACTTGAAACCACTACTCTATAACTCTGACACAATTTGAAATAAAGTTTCTATACCTATCAGATTTTGAAGAAAAATTTGTTTATAAATTTGAGGCCTACCTGCACAAATGGCTTAATTTATTGATGTCCTTTAAGGATATGGGTTTTTACCTGTTTCCTACCTGTAAAATACACAACTCAATCCGGTAATAAAGTCGGATTTAAAACTGAAGGCTGTTTTTTACCTGACAAATATCTACACAATTCAATCCGGTAATAAAGTCGGATTTAAAGCGCAAGGATTTGAAAAGTGGGCGTTTTGTGGACAAATATGGGAAAAACCACAAATGTGGTTTATTGAGGAAACGTAGAGGTTTTTCATTCACCATTTGTTTATGACTAAATGGGTTGTTGATTGTTGAACTCCATAACTTGTAGAAAGATGTGTAATAACTTTTATTATTATGTATGTATGTATTTACTTAAAATCAACAAAATGCAGTCAATGTTTGTTTTTATTCACTAATACAATATAGAATTTTAATTGAAAAGTGACAAACATTGGAAGTGGGTGCAGTAAATAATTAATTTGGAAAGAGCAATAAATCTTGGAAATTAAAATTGATTCAAAACAATCAAATTTTCTACAATTAAAATTATTCTGCTTAATTTTATACACTTTCAATTTTTGTAAATACCTCTTTTGACGTATCGTTTTCTTTGGAAGCCACTCAATTTTTGCAATCTTTGCAAATATAATTTTCATGCATTTAGTATGCCGGTCGGTTTTAATAAAATTAAAAATGGAGCCCTAGCGCTTCGGCTGTAATGTCTCCGGACGATTGCTTCCTGTGTAGGTATTTCGATGTTTTTATATTTTATACTAGCAGAAAGTACCCGGCGTTGCCCGGGCACTCTGTGCACTCAGCCTTGAACGATGTCTATATTCCTAATCCTTGTTTTAATAAAAAACAAAAATACATTTGGACTCATTTTTTTTTTCTTATTTATTTATATTTTATATTATATTTTATCTAAATTCAAAATTTCAAGGGAAGTAGAATCATTGTCAAACTTCTCATCTTTCTCTTCAGGGAAGTCATCATCGAAATTTAACGAAGAGCAGTTCGAAATTTCCATTTTTTCTTTTTCTGACATTTCTGCTACTTCTGCTTGTTTTTATTGTTTTCGGACCCTTTTATGTTGTTCGCTTCATTGTTGTTGTTGACGTCTCTGTTGTTCTTGTGGTTTTTGGGTAACACGAACTTTCAATGCGTGATTAACCAGCTCAGTAAAATTTAACAAGTTAATCAAGAATAGATAGATAGATAGAAGTGTAGATGGCGCTGCAAGTAAGTTGGAGAAAAATATTAGTATCTTAATACTTGGTCGCACTGCTATGGGTTCGAATATGAATTCAAATTCATGGTATTATAACCAAGGAAAAGATTTCCTGGTCTATTAATAGCTTCTCCCCATACAATTCTCCAGGTGTAGATGGCATTATTCCCATAATGCTACAGAAGTTGCATAACACAGCTGTACCCTGGTTAGAAGTATTCTTCACAAATTGCTTCCGGTTTGACTACGTCCCCAAGTCGTGGAGACAAGTTAAAGTTATTTTCATTCCGAAGGTGGGGAGACGGGGACACGAAGCCCCAAAAGACTAGGCCTAAGACTAAGAATAATTGACATATACATTAGAGGGATTTTAGATAGAAATCCTCTTTCCAAATCACAGCACGCTTACCTTAAGGGAAGGTCCACGGAAACGGCTCTTCACGAGATGGTACGCACCATTGAAAAAACAATTCAATATAAAGAATATACCCTTGCAACCTTCCTTGACGTCGAGGGAGCTTTCAATAACGTTCTTGCTAATTCGATTCAGGGATCTCTTGTCAAGTTCGGCGTCGACGCTTACATTACAAAATGGATTTTATCCATGTTAAGATCAAGAATCATTCAAGCAACGTTGGGTAATGACCACATTATTAAACTCGTAGATAGGGGTACACCTTAGGGAGGAGTTCTATCCCCCTTACTATGGTTGCTTGTCATGGACACAATCCTTTGTGAACTGGACAACTGTGGTGTAAAGGCGGTGGCGTATGCGGATGACCTGGTGGTTATGACATCAGGGGCGTTTCCTACAGTGATAAGTGATATCATGGAAACTGCCTTGAAAAGAGTTTACATCTGGGCTACTAGCTGTGGACTAGGTGTCAATCCAAATAAAACCGAATTGATGCTCTTCACCACTAGGACTAAAATTCCCCCTTCACCCTACCCCAGTTGAACGGTCACACTCTTTCTCTATTAACAAAAGCTAAATACCTAGGAGTTATTCTGGACTCTAAGCTTAGCTGGAAAATCAATATCGAAGAACGTGTGAAGAAAGCAAGTATAGCCTTCTATGCATGTAGTAAAACTTTCGGGAAAAAATGGGGTCTGAAGCCTAAAATTATATTATGGACTTACACAGCTGTAGTTCGTCCAATTCTAACATACGGATCGATCGTATGGTGGCCACTCAGGGTGTCCCGACAAATTTTTTTTTGGATTTTCCGAACAAAAGACCTCTCAAAACTTGTGTAATTGGACTTAGATTACAAAAATATATAAAAAAAAATATTAAAATTTGGTCTAGGGGGTTGTACCGACCCTCAAAATTTTGACAAATTGATATTTTTATGCTTTTTTTCCCTTCCTTAATTTCTGTTCCTGAGCTACTATTTATTATAAAATATTAACTTTTTGATCTTATTAGGTTTAGAACATATTTGACGTTTTGATTTGCATGCAACAATACGTTTCCAGCGGTTCCAAATTTATAAGGTTTTAAGCTAAAAATACCCCCAATATGTGACCAAAATTGAATTTTTTTAATTTTTGGCGCATATTGCTATTATCATCATTTTCCTGGAACTTGAAACCACTACTCTATAACTCTGACACAATTTGAAATAAAGTTTCTATACCTATCAGATTTTGAAGAAAAATTTGTTTATAAATTTGAGGCTTACCTGCACAAATGGCTTAATTTATTGATGTCCTTTAAGGATATGGGTTTTTACCTGTTTCCTACCTGTAAAATACACAACTCAATCCGGTAATAAAGTCGGATTTAAAACTGAAGGCTGTTTTTTACCTGACAAATATCTACACAATTCAATCCGGTAATAAAGTCGGATTTAAAGCGCAAGGATTTGAAAAGTGGGCGTTTTGTGGACAAATATGGGAAAAACCACAAATGTGGTTTATTGAGGAAACGTAGAGGTTTTTCATTCACCATTTGTTTATGACTAAATGGGTTGTTGATTGTTGAACTCCATAACTTGTAGACCTGATCTTATACAATCCTTAGTATTCATTCAAGATCCTCAACGGGTTGTGTAAAGTGCGTTGTAACAGTTTTAAAAGCAATTTTTGTGATTTTTTTAAAATAATGAGTTCAAGACGTAGTGGGACTACTTGTGCTATATTGGGATCATACAAAAAACTTGACGATCGGCAGCTACCAACTACAAGAGATGTCATTAAATTCATTTTGTTTGTAAGGAACGAACTTAAACTTAAATTCAACGGAAAGGATCCTTCCCATGCAGAAATATATGCGATTGTTTTTGAAGAAATCGACAATATTTGGGATAAAGCTTCGATTCCAATTGTAACTAAGGAAAGGATTATTCAATTACTTAAATCCTGTTTCGAAAGGTACAATATTGTGAAGCGATACCCCAAAAGCAAACAAAATGCTAGTTTCGAAAACAAACTGAAGTGTTTTTTAGAGTCATCTGAGAAGCTTTTCGACGTTGCTGCTTGTAAATGCACTTCATTTGAAACTTATTCGTGTTTAAAACCAAAGAAAGTTCCAATCCATGAGAGAAGTTTTTTGTTGGATCAAAGAAATGAAAGGAAAATGATTCGATACGGTTTATCGACGCGATCTGCTGCTGCTGTCGCTTCTGCTGTTTTGGCTGATGTCGGCTTGGTTTCTTCCAAAGATTCAACTCTTGTTATAGACAAAAATAAGATCCACCGAGCTGTATCGAAATCACGTAAAGAAGCTTTAGAAGATATTGGAGGTATTGCTATAAAAAGCATTTACTTTGATGGAAGAAAGGACAAGACCCTGATAAATGAGCGAATTTTTTAAAATTCACAAACCGAATAAATCTTCAATGACCAAGAGTATAACAGTACCATGTAAGAAATGTAAAATTTTACAAATTCACGCGCAATTTCGTTTGTGAAAATTTTAAATTTCTTACTTTGTACTGTAGGTACTCTTGGTCATTGAAGATTTATTCGGTCCATGTAACCATTTAAAATTTTGTGGATCATGTTTTGCAATACATAGCGATCGCTGCAAAAATGATGGTAATTCTAAGATATTGTGTCCATATGCAGACAAATTGTGAAAAAATTCAATCATAGTATATGCCTAATTTATAATTTTCAAAATTTATTTTATATCACAACGCAAGAATTTATTGTTAAAGTACATATCATGCATTGTTCACTTTTGTATAAATAAAATACATATTTGCAAGTTTATGACAATTCTTTTAAATTTCAATAAATACTTTGAAAATATGCATTCCCAAATAAGGTTTAAGGGATGGTAAGCAAAATCTAAATGTGTACTCAAAGCGTCTTTGTGCCAAATTGGCCCTATGACGCTTTACTTAAGCGTCATTGTGCCAAATGTAAACATTCGGCCCAATGTCGCTTTCGAAAGTGTCATTGTGCCAAAATTAGAAATTTGGCACAATGACGCTTGGCACAATGTCACGGCACCATTAAGGTGCCGCGCGAATTTTTTAAAATTCACAAACCGAATAAATCTTCAATGACCAAGAGTATAACAGTACCATGTAGGAAATGTAAAATTTTACAAATTCACGCGAAATTTCGTTTGTGAAAATTTTAAATTTCTTACTTTGTACTTTAGGTACTCTTGGTCATTGAAGATTTATTCGGTCCATGTTACCATTTCAAATTTTGTGGATCATGTTTTGCAATACATAGCGATCGCTGCAAAAATGATGGTAATTCTAAGATATTGTGTCCATATTGCAGACAAATTGTGAAAAAATTCAATCATAGTATATGCCTAATTTATAATTTTCAAAATCTTTTTTATATCACATATTCGGCCCAATGTCACAAACTAATTTGGCCCTATGACGCTTTACTTAAGCGTCATTCTGCCAAATGTAAAAATTCGGCCCAATGTCGCTTTCGAAAGTGTCATTGTACCAAATTTAGAAATTTGGCACAATGACGCTTGGCACAATGTCACGGCACCGTTAACGAATGTTCTTATTAGAAACAGGAAAAAAAAAAGTCAACAGAACTCCGCAGAGCTCAGATTTTTTTTTGTTATTGAACCAAAAAAATCATTCTTTGCTTATAAGTTTTTAACTATAGGTCGGGCAAAATTATGTGATAGTAGTTTTATGTAGAACTCGAAAGGGGCTACCCAGAACTCTTAACAGAACTCCACAGAACTCCGAAAAAAAATTTGGTTAGCTTATAACTTTTTAAATATGGACAAAAAATTTTACTATAGTTTTCTGCAGAACTCAAGAAGGGCTACCCATAACTCTTAACAGAACTCCTCAAAACTAAAAAAAAAATTGTTTAGCTTATAACTTTTTAAATATAGGTCGGACAAAAAAATGTTTTTAAAGTTTTCTGCAGAACTCGAAAGGGGCTTACCCAGAACTCTCAACAGAACTCTGCAGAACTCCGAAAAAAAATTTGTTTTTGTAACTGTACCAAAAGAATATTTAATTGCGAAGCTTCGAGGGATCGTCGGCGCAGCAGCATTTTGCCACAACAACAACAACAACGGCGAGACTCGTTTATTGCAACAGCATTAACTCTGATCAATCAAAAACAAACAAAGTTAATATCACTAATAACCAGCTCTCTGATAAACTTGATAAAGTTCTTAAACTTCAATTAAATTTGGAAACTGAAATAAATTCACTTAAAAAAGTAGTCAAAGACTACAAAAATATCACGAATAATTTAATCCAAGAAAACACCTACAAAACGAATTACAAATATTAAAGGAACAGTTCCACACATACAAGCAAAATATTGAGAAACACAAACAAAATTCTCTTAACTATAGTTTATGTTTTTCTGGAATTCCCGAACAAACGAATGAGAATCTGAAATCTATTGCAATAGAAATTTCTAAAACACTTAATATCGATTTAAAACCGGATACAATAAAAGAAATTTCTCGTAATCGAAAAGCCGCGGATGAAAAGAATAGTGACATAACCACACCGAAAATAATGATGGAATTCTTTGAAAAAACAGTCGTGACAACATCATGAATGCATACAAGAAAGGCAACAGAGAAAAAAAAATATTTGACCACTGGTCTCGTTTTTAATAACAACACTAATCACCCAATTTATATAAATGAAATACATATTAACAAAATACAACAGTTAGGTACTTGTTTAAAAAAGCGAGAGATTTCAAACGGTAAAAAAAGCTTGCATTTACGTGGGTACAGAATCAAAGAATATTAGCACGCCTCACAGACACCGGCCCGATCAAAGAAATTAGTAACACTGATTTCTTTAATGAACTGTTACTGTGAGGAGCATTATGTTCCGTTCTCACCACAAAATTCTCTCTTTGACAGTGTAAACAACACACAATTATCTACTAAAAGTACTGCTTAAATCTTGTACATCAATGCCAGATCAATAAAAAATAAAATCGATGACTTAGAAGCAATATTTAAATATTTTAAAGATGAAATCGATATAATTTGGTATATCGCGCGAATTTTTCAAAATTCACAAACCGAATAAATCTTCAATGACCAAGAGTATAACAGTACCATGTAGGAAATGTAAAATTTTACAAATTCACGCGAAATTTCGTTTGTGAAAATTTTAAATTTCTTACTTTGTACTGTAGGTACTCTTGGTCATTGAAGATTTATTCGGTCCATGTAACCATTTCAAATTTTGTGGATCATGTTTTGCAATACATAGCGATCGCTGCAAAAATGATGGTAATTCTAAGATATTGTGTCCATATTGCAGACAAATTGTGAAAAAATTCAATCATAGTATATGCCTAATTTATAATTTTCAAAATTTATTTTATATCACATATTCGGCCCAATGTCACAAACTAATTTGGCCCTATGACGCTTTACATAAGCGTCATTGTGCCAAATGTAAAAATTCGGCCCAATGTCGCTTTCGAAAGTGTCATTGTACCAAATTTAGAAATTTGGCACAATGACGCTTGGCACAATGTCACGGCACCGTTAACGAATGTTCTTATTAGAAACAGGAAAAAAAAAAGTCAACAGAACTCCGCAGAGCTCAGATTTTTTTTTGTTATTGAACCAAAAAAATCATTCTTTGCTTATAGGTTTTTAACTATAGGTCGGGCAAAATTATGTGATAGTAGTTTTATGTAGAACTCGAAAGGGGCTACCCAGAACTCTTAACAGAACTCCACAGAACTCCGAAAAAAAAATTTGGTTAGCTTATAACTTTTTAAATATATAGGACGGACAAAAAATTTTATTATAGTTTTCTGCAGAACTCAAGAAGGGCTACCCATTACTCTTAACAGAACTCCTCAAAACTAAAAAAAAAAATTTGTTTAGCTTATAACTTTGTAAATATAGGTCGGACAAAAAAATGTTTTTAAAGTTTTCTGCAGAACTCGAAAGGGGCTTACCCAGAACTCTCAACAGAACTTTGCAGAACTCCGAAAAAAAATTTGTTTTTGTAACTGTACCAAAAGAATATTTAATTGCGAAGCTTCGAGGGATCGTCGGCGCAGCAGCATTTTGCCACAACAACAACAACAACGGCGAGACTCGTTTATTGCAACAGCATTAACTCTGATCAATCAAAAACAAACACAGTTAATATCACTAATAACCAGCTCTCTGATAAACTTGATAAAGTTCTTAAACTTCAATTAAATTTGGAAACTGAAATAAATTCACTTAAAAAAGTAGTCAAAGACTACAAAAATATCACGAATAATTTAATCGAAGAAAACACCTACAAAACGAATTACAAATATTAAAGGAACAGTTCCACACATACAAGCAAAATATTGAGAAACACAAACAAAATTCTCTTAACTATAGTTTATGTTTTTCTGGAATTCCCGAACAAACGAATGAGAATCTGAAATCTATTGCAATAAAAATTTCTAAAACACTTAATATCGATTTAAAACCGGATACAATAAAAGAAATTTCTCGTAATCGAAAAGCCGCGGATGAAAAGAATAGTGACATAACCACACCGAAAATAATGATGGAATTCTTTAAAAAAAACAGTCGTGACAACATCATGAATGCATACAAGAAGGCAACAGAGAAAAAAAATATTTGACCACTGGTCTCATTTCATTTCATTTCATTTTATTTATTTCGACTAAATAATAAGTTTACAATGACACATTAAGAATTATATCTTTTAGAGCATCAATAATTTAAGTAACATAGTTTCTCGGTATTCAAAATAAATAGAGTGTGTCTTAGATGAGTAACACTGACAAATCTAGGAATACTATGAATAAAGCGTATGCAATCATTAAAAGCAACATTCATTTTGCGCTTACACTCACAATCCAATATAGGATATAGAGAAAAGTTAAAGGTAAAATACGGCAAGATTAATGACTTAACAAGGTGTTTCTTCATATTGGGTAACAATAAGTCTGAGGAAGATCTAAGAGTTCGTAAACCAGAATATATATTTCGAATAGTGTCCGAGATGGCTCTACAGCAGCTCATATTACAGGTTATTCTATAACCTAAGTATTTAACCTCCTTCACATAAACAATAATTTCACTATCAAGAATAACTGGGGGAAAATCTAAGGGGTTCAGATCAACTCTAGAGCATAACATGGCTACAGACTTAGCAGGGTTAAGATTCATACCGTTTTCTATTGACCATGTAAGGATATAATTTAAATCTTCATTGATTCTTGTTATTGAGTCCTCCATCAATCCAATTGATCGAAAGATGTAAAGTACTACGTCATCAGCATATAAATGAACTTGACAATTGCGAACAATATCAGGAAGGTCATTTATAAATAACGAAAATAACAAAGGACCCAAAACCGAACCTTGAGGAATCCCCATATTGGTAATACGAGGGTTCGAGATACCAACTTCAGTTTTTATACGATGAACTCTATCTTTAAGATAGTTGGACAATAGCTTAGTAGCAGTATTAGAAAAATTAAAAAGCCTTTTAAGTTTAGAGAGAAGCATTGTGTGATCAATACAATCGAAGGCCTTAGAAAAGTCCAAAAGAACAATGGCTCCAAACTTGTCATTATCAAGAGCAAAACGTATATCGGACGTAACTTTAATGGCTGCAGTTTCACAACTGTGTTTACTACGAAACCCAGATTGCCATTTAGAGAGGTAAGAGTGTTCATTTAAATAAACTTGGATTTGATCATGCATTATTTTTTCAAAAAGCTTACAAGTAAAAGATAGGATACTAATTGGTCTATATTCCGAGGGATTTAAAGGATTAGCTTTTTTGGGAACTGGAATGATGCAAGCACCTTTCCATAAATCTGGAAATTCACCACTGTATATACAGAAATTGAAGATATGGAGTAGATAGTTACTTACAATGGGAAGAACAAGCTTTAAAAATTTTTGCGAAATATTATCAGGTCCTATAGCATTAGAATTGATCGATCTGACAGAATCAAAAAGCTCGTAAGCATTTATACAATTAAAAGAGAAAGAGTTTTCATTCTCATCAATAGTAAAAATATTCTGTGAAACACTTGAACTAGATTGGAACGGAATAAGAACATTAGACATAACTTCAGGATTAAACGGACATTTACTTTTATTTTTATCCTCCTTAACTCCAAGCTTTTTCAAATTGCTCCATAGTTCCTTGGAAGTAAGAGAAGGATCAAGTTGTTTCATTAAGTATTCACGCTTAGAGTTACGAATCATGGAGTTGACCATATTTCGGGCATATTTAAATTGTCTTTTGTTAAACTCATTAGGATTATTCTTATACCTCCGAAAGAAACGTTCTCTCTCTTTAATAAGACTCTTTATGTTGCCGTTGTACCATGGACATCTTTTTATTTTCAGTTCTTTTGTTACAATTGGGACGTATAGATCATAAAGCTGTGTTAACAAATTGTTGAACAAGGTAACTTTAACATTCACATCAGGTGAAAAAAAGATCTTGTTCCATTCCAAGCTATTAAAATTCATTCGAATTGCATCAGAGTTGAAGCCACGATATGATCTGTAGCTTATTGTACGAGTCGTATTTAGTCTATTCACATTGAATTGAAAGGAGCAAAATATGAAATCGTGAATGAAATCAGAAGTTGGCCTTAATTGATCATTCCCAAGAATTCTCTGTCTAGAGCTAGTCAAAAACATGTCTAAGAGAGAGGGATTAACATCTGACTTAAAACAAGTTGGCCACCGGTTATTTATAACTGTTAAACCCATTATATCACAAAAATATTGAAATAATCGCACAAAACCATTATTAGTTAAGATGTTAACGTTAAAGTCACCTCCTATAAGGATATCACTATATTTTGAGCCCAATTTCAGTAAAACGTCTACTAATTCATGAAGGTTTTCTTCTTTAAACATATTAGGCGGACTATAAACAGTTACAAGTAAACACTTTTCGACTGGGTTCCTCAATTCAACACATATGAAATCAATATTAGTTGTAGTTGATTTATAAACTGTTAATGCTGATATATGATCGCGAACATACATACAAACACCACCACCAACCCTATCTTTACGATCACTCCTGTGTATATTTAAACCAGGTAAAGCCACTAATGCATCAGGAATATTTGGTTTCAGCCAAGATTCTGATACCATAACAACATCCAACTTAGATGTACTGATCATTTGATATAAAATAGTATATTTAGCCCTAATACTCTCTGCATTTATGCAGCAAATACTAATACCATCAAACGCTTCACACAACACATTCAAAACGCACCTTACGTTATCGGGATCTGTACCAAAAACCATAATTTAATTGACAAGTTAAAGGTCACCATCACCACCAGCATAGAAGAAAAATATAATTGCACTACTAAAATGAGATCAAAAAAATATTCTTTTTTGAAATTAGAAAAAGAAAATATAAGAAATAAAATTATTAATTTTAAAAGAAAGCTTAACAGGAATCGCTTATCAAAATTCATTTTTATCATAATGCGAAACATAAAGCTCTGCTTAAGAGTTCAATTTACAAAAGTAAAGCAATCAAATTACAATAATAAATAGGTAATGCAAAAGTATTAATAGATACGAAAAATATGTAGGTAGGTAACTCTATAAATGCATAAAATATAAAATAAAAATAAAAATAGGTACTTATTATGTATATAGGTACATGTCAGTCAGCAACATCTTCAGCAACACCATCAACAGCAGCAACAATCGCAGAAACACCAACAACCACTTCAGAGTGAACGGCAACATCTGCAGTTGGAGAAGGGATCACTCCCAATTCCTCATCTCCATTCATCATAACAAAAGTAGAACCAACGGTATTAGTTGTAGGTATTTGATTATTGTAGTCCAAAGAGCAAAATACCTCGAGAGAATTCAAATTCGTGATACAGGTAGGCTTTTTGTTTTCATCATTAGTTAGTCTCACGTATACTCTACCTCGTCTTGTAAATACAGAGTGCAAAGACCCGTTCCTTCTCAGTTCATTGGCTTTTCGAAAAATTGCATGATTGTGTTTTGTTAGGCTTTCGTACACCCGCACAAATTTATTTCCCTCATATCCAAGATCATTTAAAGATAATTCTCTGGTCTCGTTTTTAATAACAACACTAATCACCCAATTTATATAAATGAAATACATATTAACAAAATACAACAGTTAGGTACTTGTTTAAAAAAGCGAGAGATTTCAAACGGTAAAAAAAGCTTGCATTTACGTGGGTACAGAATCAAAGAATATTAGCACGCCTCACAGACACCGGCCCGATCAAAGAAATTAGTAACACTGATTTCTTTAATGAACTGTTACTGTGAGGAGCATTATGTTCCGTTCTCACCACAAAATTCTCTCTTTGACAGTGTAAACAACACACAATTATCTACTAAAAGTACTGCTTAAATCTTATACATCAATGCCAGATCAATAAAAAATAAAATCGATGACTTAGAAGCAATATTTAAATATTTTAAAGATGAAATCGATATAATTTGCGTTTCGGAAAGTTGGCTCTTTGAATTTAACGAAATGTTTTATAACAATAAACATTTCTCCAAAATTACTGCTTGTAGGCCTAATAAAGAGGGAGGTGGGACAGCCATATTTATTTCAAATAAACTTTCTTTCACACACCTTTTCTCGCAAAGCGACGACTTTGACAGCATATGTGCAGCGAAAATCAATATCTGTGAATTTATTATTGAAGTTATGTGTGTTTATCGTCAACCATACCAACTCGTTCTTCAAAAAGAAAAATTTCTCTCAACCTTAGAAAAATGTGTTTCCAAGCTGTCTAAAAAAACTGGTGACTTCAATGTTGACATTTTACTTAAAGGAGATTTCGAGCGAAAATACTTAAATTTATTTGGAATGTCTGGTTTCTTTAATATAAATAAAATTATACCAACACATAAAAAATCTAATATAGACCACTTTTTTGTAAATGATCCAAAACAAACTGTATGTGCACACCATACAAAGCACGATCTTTTCGACCACAACTTAATTGCTTTTGAGATTTTTAAAACCTCTTTAAACGAACCTTTAAAAATGAACACCAAAAGTTATGCCTATATGCCTGACTATGAAAGGTTAAGAATTGAACTGCAAAACAATCCAATAAAGTTGTCCAGGTTCATGACTTCAGAAGAAATGTACATAACTCTAATTGAAAATCTTTACTTTTTAATTCAAAAATCTTCAAAAAAATTTAAAATTTCTAACAAAAACATTAAGAACCCGTGGCTGAATGATGACATCATGAACTTAATAAAAATGAAAAAAATCAATGGTATGGAAAATTGTGTAAGGACCCTTCAAACAAATCTCATTGAGAGAAAATTTAAATATCTTCGAAACCAGGTAACGTCAATTAAACGAAAAACAAAATCTGAGCACTTTGGTAAGATTTTTGAAAAAGATTTTTTCATAATAGTAGAAAAACATGGGAAAACATTAATAACTTGGTTTTCAATACAACAAAGAAGAACATGGATTGTCCACTACTAAAAATTCATTCAAATAATGAAAAAAAAAAAAAAATAAGTTAAACGAGCTGAATACGTTCTTTGTGAACATCGGTAAATTATAAGCCTCCAAATGCAACTGTAATGATATTGTTGTACCTGAAAAATCTAATAGTGTGTGTTAAATAAATTCAACGACACCATCATCAGTAAAACAAATTATTTCTTCTTTGAATTCGTCCAAAGCAAGGGACACAGACAACATATTTACGACCCTCTTAAAAGAATGTAAAGATGAACTTTGTGTGCCCATTTCAATTCTAATCAACAAGTCATTTGAAGAAGGAAAAGTTCCAGACGAGATGAAAGTTGCCAAAACTATACCGATCTTTAAATCCGGAGACACATTTGACTTCAACAACTTCCGCCCCATTTCAATACTGCCAGTGCTGTCCAAAGTGATCGAAAAGGCTATTAACGAACAATTGCTTGAATTTTTAAACAAAAATAACCTTGAAACTTGAAATCAATACGGCTTCCGAAAACAATCTAGCACTATTACAGCACTCATAGATATGGTTTCATATCTGCAGAAAAAAAAGGACGAACACAATAACACAAGTGCTTGTTTTATTGATCTGTCCAAAGCTTTTGACACGGTTGACCAGAGCATTTTGTTACGTAAACTATTTTGCTATGGTGTAAGAGGAAATGCATACAACTGGTTTCAGTCTTGTCTGAGCAATAGCAATATGTGAGTTCAAATGACTATAGAAGTGACGAGCAGACTGTTAATTTTGGAGTATCGCAAGGCAAGGGAGCATCCTTGGCCCAACGCTTTTCTGCATATATATCAACGATCTAACAAACGAAAGCCTAAAAGGACAACCAATATTATTTATTTATATTATATGTCTTATGTACTCTGAAAAATCTTCGCCTCACTTAGAAACCCACATGAATAGTGATCTGGCTTTGATCTATAAATGGATGAATATGTATAAGCTATTTTTAAATGTGAAAAATACTAAGTACATCATGAACAGCAGAGCAAATATCCCTCTCAATATTAGGTTTGACTAAAATTTAGTTGATCGTGTTGAGCATTTCAAATACATGGGACTATGGATCGACTCTTCCTTAAATTGGAAACATCACATAAACAAGTTGTCAAAAAAACACTTTTTCACAGTCATCTAACTTACGGTATAAATGTTTGGGGATCTACCTTTCAATACCTGAAACAAAATTTACAAGTAATCCAAAACAAAGCTCTTAAGAACTTGTAATTCATACAAATACTACCTTAAGAGAAAGAAACATCAAATTAAACCAACCACAACCAGTTATGGCACTAATTCAACCCTTTTTAAATCGATCGAACACTACAACAAACTTCCTAGTCAAATCAAAGATTTTAAAGTCAATAAATTCAAAATACATATTAAAAAAAAGCTTCTTAGTAGTTACCTATAATGTTATGTTTTTTTATACAATGTCAAATAGTGCAATCTGCAAGTTCATCAATCAAATATTTATTTTTTATACTGTTTTATTTTTCAAATTATTTGCATTCTATTTGTTTTTTCATTTTTCATCTTTTTTTCCTTTGTGATTCTTTGTTTTTATCATTAATTAACTTCTTTTGCACATGCCACATTTTTGTTCAACTTTCAATTGATATAGCTATCTTTGTAACCTTAAATTTATTGTAAACATGTTAACAGCCTACATGAGATTTATCTCAAAGGTAACTATACAGGGTGTCCCGCAACTCAACGTCAAGCGGGTACTGGGTGATAGGGTAGGTTATACCCGTACTGCATATAGTAAGAAAAAAAAATTATCTCGCTGGCAATATTTAGATAAATTATGAAAAATTATGAAAATCGATACCCATGGCCACATTTTTATGTACTGTGGCCACAAATTTTGATATTTTTCAGTGATTTTTTTTCTACGTAATCCTTAATAACCATGCTACTGAATGCAATCTCGAAATCTAAAATCAATATTGTAAGTTTCGCAAGAAAAAAGAAGTTTGACTGAGTCATTGTTCAAACAAATTTTGTAAGCAAACTTTAACACATCGTATTTAAAAAAAAAATTTAGGATACTACCTACGGCAAGTTATTTCAAAAATTGGCCCATTTTATCAAGTTTTCAAAATAGTTCAACACTTGCCACTTGCTGCTTTCATAGCTTTCATAATCATGTTACCAACATTAAAACAATTTTCGAGCAAGTAAAATTTAATTTTTTTTTTTAATAGGAACGTATTATACCTTATAGATGTAGGACTCCAGTAAGCCATTCCATTCAAATATTGTTCAAGCTACTCAAGTAGTTAACATACTAAAAGTCCTGATCCTTGGCAGCTTGAACAATATTTGAAGGGAACGGCTTACTGGAGTCCTACATCTATAAGGTATAATACGTTCCTATTTAAAAGAAAAAATAAATTTTACTTGCTCGAAAATGGTTTAAATGTTGGTAACATGATTATGGAAGCAGCAAGTGGCAAGTGTTGAACTTTTTTGAAAACTTGATAAAATGGGCCAATTTTTAAAATAACTTGCCGTAGCTAGTATCCTACATTTTTTTTTAAATATGATGTGTTAAAGTTTGCTTACAAAATTTGTTTGAACAATGACTCAGTCAAACTTCATTTTTCTTGCGAAACTTACAATATTTATTTTAGATTTCGAGATTGCATTCAGTAGCATGGTTATTAAGGATTACGTAGAAAAAAAAATCACTGAAAAATATCAAAATTTGTGGCCACAGTACATAAAAATGTGGCCATGGGTATCGATTTTCATAATTATTACGTAACCCAGTGAGATAATTTTTTTTTCTTACTATATGCAGTACGGGTATAACCTACCCTATCACCCGGTACCCGCTTGACGTTGAGTTGCGGGGCACCCTGTATATTAATAAATAAATAAAAAAAAAGTGTGAAGTTAGCTTCCCATTTGGTTCTTTCTTTAGCACTTTTTAAATATAGGACGGACAAAAAATGTTTTATAGTTTTCTGCAGAACTCAAGAAGGGCTACCCAAAACTCTTAACAGAACTCCGCAGAACTCCGAAAAAAAATTTGTTTTTGTTACTGAAACAAAAAAAAAAAATATTTGTGTAAGCGAAAAAAAAATTATTGTACACAAACTAACACGGGCTGCCAGATATAGGTATCCCTTTATTATGTTTGTACCCATGATATAATTTGTTTAAATGTATAAGTATCTTTGCTTTATTTTATTATATATGTCTTCGCTGAGACACTCTGTGTTCATCGAATAACACGAAAGAAGAGTCAGTCATTCATCTACCTCGCTAGTATAAAGACGTGTTCCGCTGTTGTTGTAAATAAATATATACATAATTATTAAATATTCAAATCAAGTGTTCATTTATTTTGAATACAAAAGTTAAGACTCCGCCGTCTTAACATTCAGATGTGGGATTTCCCGTTACTCTGACCTGTTTTAAAAAACGTTAATAATTTAGTTATTAAAAGAAAGGCGCAAAAAAAAAGACGCTATAAAAAAAATGAGAGAAGAAAAAAATTGTCTGGCCCTTAAATCGTGTGTGCGCATATTGTACAAAAAAAAAAAAGAAAAAAAAAGATTCGCGAAAAAAAAACAAAACGAGTGTCCCACCTGTGTGCTCGCAGTTTATTCAGTTTATTTTAAATCGAGCGTCGAAAAAAACGACAGACAAAATCCAACAATATGCAGTCATCACAACGAGACGAGTAAAACGTCGAGACATATCGAAAGCATACCGTTACACAGCTGCGGGCATGGTTGGAGAGGCTGAATAAAAATAACATCAGGCACCAAAGCCAAATTAATTCTTAGATTACTGTCGGTTCCAAGTGCAGTACGTGGTGAATACTCTCTACCACCAGCAAAGGACAAACGATTGGACGGCGACAATGCAGATGTTGGCGACGATGACCACGAACAGCCACACGTATTCGTGGATAGTGTTAGTGAATTTGAGTTGCAAATGATAAAAGGGGAAAGGAAAATGACAGTACACGTAAAAAAAAGAATGCTCCGAAAATGAATGAACAAAAGAGAGTACAAGGAGAAAAAATGATAAGCAACAACTTAATGAAAGAATAAATGATAGCGACAAAATGAAGATGATGAAAACGAGAGCACTGATGATGAATTAAATAATGAACGACAATCTGATGATGATTAAGAGAGTAATGACGATGGAAATATTGGAGTGACCAAAACAGGGATGCTGGCTAACCATTGGACTTTTTAAGCAAATGAGTGGAAATCGAATGTACGTACAAACGAGAGAATACAGAACGAGATAATGAAAGCCAAACAAACGAACGCAAATGAAGCTACAAATGAAAATGAACAACGAGAGGAAAAAGAAAGACAGCAAATGAAAGTGAAACCAGCAACCACAAATGAGCGACAAGAAAATGATGTAACAAATTAATCTACTGAAAGGTGAAGGAGGTCGCTGTAAATAAATCTGATGAACAACACAAAAAAAAAAAACCAACGCGTGCAGACACGGAACGGAACGGACTGTTACAAAAGAGATACTTTAAATAAAAGTCCAATTGTTTACAATACGAAGGAAAATTAACTACCCAAGAAAGAATATAAAATAATTAAACGAGATGGAAAAGGAGAATCATCAAAAGCAGAAACGAATATTTTTACAATAGTGTTATAGAGTTGCTCTCGACTTTGTTTTTTTTATTTATTTAGAAAAAAAAAACATAAAGATATGATACAGCAAATAAAACAAATGATAGACACAAATGAAAATTTAGTGATGCAATTTTAATGAAATGTAGATAAATGAAATATTAGGTGTTAAATGAATATTTTTATGAATCGAAAATGAAAAGCTAATGAAATGTAAATGAAAATGAAAATGTAGATGAAATTTTGATAAAATTTAGATATATTAATGAAATTTTGATGACATTTTAGATAAATGAAATGTAACTTAATGTAACTAAATGAAATGTAAATGAGAGATAAATGAATTTTTGTGAATTATTTTGGTGTTCAATCAGGGACGATTGTAAGATCAGGAAGGCCGAATTTTAAGCGAAAAAAAGAAATTATTGTACACAAACTAACACGGGCTTTATTATATTTGTACCCATGTTATAATTTGTTTAAATGTATAAGTATCTTTGCTTTGTCTTATTATGTATGTATTCGCTGAGACACTCTGTGTTCATCGAATAACACGATTCACGAAAGAAGAGTCAGTCATTCATCTACCTCGCTAGTATAAAGACGTGTTCCGCTGTTGTTATAAATAAAGATATACCTAATTATTAAATATTCAAATCGAGTGTTAATTTAATTTGAATCCAAAAATAAAAAAAAAAATCCGCCGTCTTAAATTTGGTTAGCTAATAACTTTTTAAATATAGGACGGACAAAAAATATATCCAGAGGTGGATGGTAGTTGTCTATATTAGTGACTAATAGCGTCAGAAGAAAATATTAAATCGAGTGCTCGATTTAAAATTTTTTAATGCAGCTTACTTGCTGTAGGTCAGTTGAATAGTTAGCATCTAAAAAAAGAAGCTATTGTGAAGATGTAGATGTAGGTTCTTGATAAGAACCATCTTACGAAGGGACCCGCTCTATATGGGGCAGATTAAAATCTCCGAGAAGTAAAATATTACTGTTGGAGCAAGACAAGTCAATAATAAAATCTAAGGACATAGCAAGTTCATTATACAATTCGATTGATCTTTTTGGTGGAATATATGCATTTAAAACACATATTAACTTAGACTGTATTGTTAATTTGAAACATAGGTACTAAGTTAATAGAAAGAACAAATGGAAAAGAAATAGACGTTGATAAAAGACGATTACGGAGAGCAATCAGAACACCGCCTCCTACTTCTTTAGGTTTATCAACATGACGATCTTTTCTGTAAACTAAGAACTCTTGATTGAAAAGTTCTGTGTCCAAATAGCTAGAACTCAGACAAGTTTCTGTTAAAACAAAGATGTCATGTGAAAAAGCTTGAGAGGTAGTATATAAATTGGCAGTTTTGCTGCGGAGCCCTCTAACATTCAGATAAAAGAGGGTAATCCTGCTCAGTTTTTTGCTGATGAATTTTTCGATATAACGCGCCGGGGCATATTTTTCCTGACCGTTGTAAATTCATTTACAAGAGCTTTAGATGGCCACTTATTATTGCTAATGATTGAATCTAAAAGTATGGGATTGGAAAATATTTTAAAAGAAGAAACGAAACTATTTACTTTGCTTATCCTCGTGCATTTAGTAGATGCTTTGTCAGGAATGCATTTGTTAGATACTAAATGAGAAACAATATTATCAACAACAATATCTGGATTCAAACGCGATACAAAAATAGACTTAGGTTTCGGGACAGCCTCGATAGGTCTTGGACAAGAATCTGTTGATACAAGATGATCCGATATGGTTTTGTAACGAAGTTACACATTTCCTCTTAAACTATAATAGGGAATTTTCCCTACCGCCGCACAACCGCCTACTAAGGGACCTAACCTGTTATACCTATACTTACATAGGTCCATTATCTGCATCTTATTACACTGAAATTAATAATTTAATGCAGAACCCGCCGTATTGTCATTACAAATTGCATTAACTTTTATACACCTACCAGGTGCATTATAATCATAAGACTTGGCAAAAGTAATCGCCATGTACCTAATTTACCTACTTATAAGAGTATTTATTTATATCATCATAGACATGCCATGCATTGCCATGTACCTACATATAGTACCTACCTTCTAACAACAACATGGGAAATGCACGAAGCAACCAGTGAGCGACACACAACCGAACGCATGCTAAGTGTATACCACCACGGCAGCTTCATCTAAAACCATACAACAGTACGAAGCAGCTGTGTGTACTATTTTGCTGTGTGACGTGTATTTTTCTTAAATAATATAAGTCACACCAGTTTTCGCCAGAAAATATTATGTGAATTACACTGAGAAGAGGCCTTCACTTCGCTTCCGACCGTAGAGTTAAGTTGAGCATTCTCAACCAACTCATAATAGTCTTAAGCAATTAACCGCCGACCGTATTGGGTGCGTAGTGCACTATACTATAGGCAATTTTTGAGGCAAGAAGTTGCCGTAGTATTTATTTGTGTTCCTCTGGGGACAGATCTTTTTATTTATAATTGTGCTCTTTTTAAGGGCTAATAGGGATTATTTTGTGTTTCTTTGGGGACAGATTTTTCATTTATATCCGTTGTGCTCTTGCGAGGGCTGGTATATAGGTATTTAGTTTGTTCGTGTTCCTTAGGGGACAGATTTTTTTGTTTATAATTAATTGTGCTCTTTCAAGGGCAAAGGGTTAGGTTATTTGTGTTCCTTTAGTTTTGGGACAGATTTTTTTTATATATCATCTGTGCTCTTTAAGGGGCAGATATTATATTCAATTGTGCTCCTACGGGGCAGGTTTATTTGAAGACTTGTGCCTCTTCCACTCTTCTGAGGCAGATAATTTATTCCGCGTTGACAAAATTAAAATTTAAATTGAGTTTTATTTAATTGGAGACGAAGTTGCTGAGCCCTAAATAACATCAAAGTTTTTCGCTTGCTTTCTTTGAGCAACCCTGGACGACCGCTGAACTACCTTAGCTGGAAAATAAAAAAGTAACATCAGAGTTTCACAATCCATATCACCATCTATATCTTAAATAGGTTTTAAAGTAAGACTGACGGCCTGAGATGAGCCAGGTGAAACCGAAGCATTATTACGGTTTGAACAACTCCTAAGATTGGTTCGCTTTGGGGGAGGACTCGTATTTTTTTTCTCGTTCCCTTTTCTTAAAATTTTTAGAACTGGGGCACAATACTAGCAAATGAAGATGTCAACTGATGAGACAGAAACAAGGGGAGGTATTAGGATCAGATCATCAGTTGATGTTGATATGTTAACCTTATCATTTAAAGGACACAAAGTGGATACGTTTGAGACTTCAGTATTGAAATTTGTAAGCAAGTCCTCAAACCCTGCAGACAATTTTAAAATTTTTTCTTTGAAAGAATTCATCTTGAAATCTAGCTGTGAAATGGTTATTTTGCGACAGTCGGTGCAGTACCAAAAGGCAATTTTCGAAGCTATTATTTTTTCAATGAATGCATTCGTGTAACCAACACATTTGGCATGATAAAGATTGCCATATGTTCCAAATCCATGCAAACAAGGGCTAATTGTTTGAGCTATCAGGGCAGGCTGTTGCAGAGCAAACCATTATCGCAAAATAAAAAAAAATTAAAAATTTATTTTTTTTTATTAAAAAAAAAAAAAATTAAAACAAAAATGAATTTCTGAGAATGAAGTGTTATCCAATTGAGCTACCAAGCTCCAAGTATTATGGAGTTTTGTTAAATTAAAATAAAAAATACTAAAATTAAAATGTGAAAAGCTCCAATTAAGGGGAAATTTAACGTTAGCTTAAGGTGAACACATACACAAAACCACTTAAAAGCACTTAATCACAAACCCAAATGTATTAAACAACAATTAAAATTAAATAAAAACGAATTTTTACTGCGCACTGGATTTAAACAAATTTTGTATTATGAATTTAATTTAAATATTAAATATCACAAGAAAAAGTGATATAAAGTATCAAGTAATATAATTCGCGCCGACTCGAACGAATAATCTTATCAACTAATTTGACAGATGTGCCAAATCAGACGATAACGAAGAATAGGTAGGTAGGTACACGAAAGAGATCACCAAAAGTGTAACAAGTAACACGTTAATAATGCTACATTCCCGTCTAGCTCAGCAGGTCGTAGGTTCTTTGGAAGAATTTTAATTTTTAATTGTAAACAAATGAGATGAGTTATAATTATTGATTATCGACCGAATCAAAAATTATTCGGTATTTGAACACAAGGCCGTGTCCAAAAAGGGATTTGGGCTCCAGATATTTTTTATAGGTACAATTTGAAACCTTGGTACTATGTATTTAAAATATTTGAGAGAAGCGAAATAATCGAATAAAATAATAACACCAATTTTATATTCTCAAGTTGATATTTTAAAATGTTTTATTTAGGAAACCTTGGATAACCCAGGATAAAAACCTTAATTTTTTTCCAATAAATTATTGACAGTAAATAAAAATAAAAAGGTACCGAACAGTAAATCTGCCTTTTTGCAGTTTGAATTACATTAAATTTACGGGGCTCACGGAGAACCGTAAAGCCGATGAATGGAACGTTACCGGAAATAAAAGGGACAAACAATTAAACAACTTAAACCACGATTAATAATCGAATAAAAACACTTATTATTAAAAAAGAAAAGGTCTACCGCGATAATTAAAACTAAAATGGCCACACACTTAAAATAAAATACAACACTCTACACTCTACTTATCTTTTATCTTTTCCTTTCTTCTTCAATCTCCTTCAATCTCCAATTTTAATTTTCACGTCTCGACTCACTCTCTACTTTATCTTCAAAAATTTCTACTTTTCTACAAATCTCCCCGAATTTTTCTACTATTTAATTTTCTCGACTCTTTTTTTTTGTTTTGATTAACCTCTTGTTAATCTAGCTCAACCAGAAGTGATCTCTTTCACCAACCCCAATATATTTGTCCTCCCTCGGCCTTCTCATTCACTCACACATACATACAACCATCCAGTCTTTTTCGTGGAATTCGGTCACGGGTATAGCGTGGAAGCTTCTCTTACTTTCCAGCCCCACCGTTGTTGAATTCCTAACGAAACTTTACTCTCGTTCAACATTCACGGAATTCACCAGTTAGTTGGAGTTGTCAAAAAACTTGACGAATTCTGCAAGGCCGAGTTAGGACATCACACCCAATTAACAATTTTTTCGAGAAAAATTAAGAAAGAACAAAATTTAAGAAAAAGATTCTTGCTGGGCATTCTCCCGGTTACTTAATTATCTACTCGTGATTCGAAACGCGAAACAATCTTTTTCATCAAATAATTTTTGAGAACAGTGAAGAAGGCATAATTTTAAAAACTCGAATTCTACTCTGATAATCCCGATAGACCTTTTAAACTACAAGTTAAAATTACGGTAAAAAAAAATGTTAACGTTCCATTCTTCCAAAATATTAATATATTAATAACATTTTTAGGAAGGGCTCATGGCCGTCAAGATATCTATCTTGACAAAAACGTCACACTCGTTAGCCTTAAGTATAGACATTCAATTTTATCCAAGAATTGTAAGTGAATTTAGCTTATCCGCTGGCACGCCTTTCACTCTCGTTACTTCCAATTATATATATCGCCTGTAATAAATTGTCACTTTTGCAAAACGCTGGTTGAGTACACCTATGGTTGATGGTACCTTGGCTGCCCTTAACTTAACCAGAATCTTGCAGTCGCAACGAAAAGAAAAGATTAAATAATTAAAGGTCGAAGACCGGCTGTTGTGCCATTAAACTGGAGACCACACACAATTCCCAAGAATCGCTTGCAAGACACATGACATAGTTCGATTATTGCTAAAGGTTCCTCATGTGTCATATGTTACACTTTAAAGAGAACAGCAAAGGTTCCTCATGTGTCATATGTTACACTTTAAAGGGAACAGCAATCGAACTATGTCAACCAAACAGTAAAACAACGACATGGGTCATATTGCAAACATAAACAATGCTGACCCGTGGAGTGCAAGTATGTCAATAATAACATATGGTGCATTCGTTGTTTAAATAAAGAAACTGTAACTGTGTCAATGCAAGTGAAGTAAAGTAGAATGCGTGGTTGACCTGGAAGTGGTGATCTAGGTTTCGGAATAGGTAACGAAGGAAATAATGAACAGAGTTTGAGTCACTCTCATTTTAACAACCAAAAAGAAAAGTCGTTTTACTTGCGTTCGCGGAACATAACATTTGGTGGCAGCGGTGGGATTTTCAAATCAAAGCATCTGATTTGAATCCCGAAAAAAAAAAAAAAAAAAACCCGGTTCTAAATTCAAAGGAAATATTTATACATACAAAGAAAAAGTGCTAGATCAAAAACAAAATTCAAAATTCAAACAAGAATTCAACATAAAAAAAAAAAAAAAAGAAAATATAGTGCCGGAAAATAGTGAAAAATAAATAAAAGAGTGAAAAAAAAAAGTGTACAATATCCCACAGAGGTAAGCGATTTCCTGTGGTCGAAAGAAGGAAGGAAGGAAGAAATTGCCACGCCGAGGCAATCAACATCAAAATCAACATCAAAATCAACATCAAAATCAACATCAACATCAACATCAACATCAACATCATTTCAACACATCAAGAGGCATCAACAATGTTATTGTAAGAAATAATAAATATTATTTATATAAAATTATTTATTTAATTTGTTTTTGACGTACTTATATTTATATATTTTTATTCTTGACATTTAAATATTTTTGTTATTGATGTAACCAGTTTTCCTTTTGGTACCTAATTAATTTATACACTGTCCCTTTTCCTTATCCTCATACAAATCTGGTACAATTTCGTTTAAATTCGTTCAAATATATATGTCTGAATTGAATTTAAATATTTCATTAAGAACTAGAAAAATTCCGCGTACCCGAAGATCATCAGAAAGTGATCTTCCTAGGCTCGAAACAAAACAAAAACCCATACCGCCTCTCACCCCGATTGAGATTAAGTCAAATTCTATCTTCTGTCCACCCAAAATAATGACTTTCAGATCAGCCCAAGCCATAAGACTCATACCTGAGTTTAATGGAAGTGCGAAAGATTTAGATAGGTTTATTCAATTAGTAGACCTGCAATCAAACAAAACCTCCACGGAACCCGACTCAACCGATAAGGCTGAGCTTCTTGATATTGTCAAATCGAAATTAACAAGCCGGGCATATAATGTTATAATCAAATATAACAATTATAATGCCTGGGCAGAGTTAAAAGAGGCTCTTATCAAAAATTTCCGAAGAACTAGGTCTGTACAAATTATACAGACTGAAGTTTTTCAATTCAAACAGGTTTACAAGGAATCTGTGAACTCTTACGCAGAAAGAGCTTATGCCTTGTTTGATGAACTGAATAATGCCAATGCCAGTACGGGGGACAACGCTGCTAATACAGCCATCAGGAGTTTAAATACAAAAACTATTCTAAATAGTTTTTGCAATTGGTTGATACCACAGTTAAAAACTTTGGTGAAAAGCGCCAGATGCAATGACTTAGACGAAGCTCTAGATATTGCGATGGAAGAAGAAAAACTCCTATCTAATACCACTGTTGACAACAAATATTGTCACCACTGCCGAACGAAGACACACAATACAACAGAGTGTCGTCTTCAGCCAAGGGACAATAGAACTTACAGGTCGAGTCCAAATACCAGTCAGCCTGTGAGAGTCAATAACGTACAAAATAATATTTCATGTCGTTACTGCAAAAATCTGGGTCACACGATAGACCAATGCAGAAAAAGACAATACAACAACAGCAGGCAAGACAACCAACGCGGAACACAAAATTCGGGAAACGAGCAAAGACCTGGCCCGACCAACACCCGGAACCAGGTAAAACACATGAATTAAGGTGTGGAAATTACTATAATACAACTAAAACTCTAAATCCACTGCGTCAAGAACCTAAGAATAAAGGTTCAATTTCACTGTATCCACTGCGTCAAGAATCTCAAAAAGAAGGTTCATTTTCTCTGTATCCACTGCGTCAAGAATCTCAAAAAGAAGATTCATTTTCACTGTATCCACTGCGTCAAGAATCTCAAAAAGAAGATTAATTTTCTCTGTATCCACTGCCTCAAGAATCTCAAAAAGAAGATTCAATTTGTATAAATACACTGCGTCAAAAATCTCATAAGGAAGATTCAATTCCTCTGAATCCACTGAATCCCCTTTCTCTGAATCCACTGTCTCATAGCCAAAAGTCAAATCCATTTCGTTCACAGCCTCAAAATGAAAATTCGAAATCAGAATCACTGCATCCAAATCCCAGATTCTCTATTCCAAATCCAAAGTCAACCGAAGACAACTCTTTAAAAAAAATATCTACATATTCCAATCCTTTCAGAAACAAAAACGTAGAGTTGCCAAATTTTAACCAAAAAAGGTATAATGTTCCTCCAAGTCCTAAGTATAACAATACGAAAAAAGCAAATATGATACTAAACCAAAATCACACGCAAAATAGAAGTACCGCGCAAATAAATAATTTGCAAGACTTCCTAAGCGGTCCATTGAGCTCTGATCTAAATAATTATTATGACAAACATTCGCATACTCTTTCAAAATCGCAAAATTTTAACGAAAAATCCAAACCTGTTGCTCATATAGGATGTTTAAATAATGCTTCTAGTTTCAAAAACGAAATTAATATAATTTCTAAAGATACTATCTCCAACCAAAACATTATGCTTTTAGACACAGGTGCAAGCCTGAGTTTAATAAAAATAAATAAATTAAATAAAGAGCTTTGGGTTCATACTAACAAAATTACTGAACTAAAAGGCATTGGTAATACTCCCACATCAACATTAGGCACACTGCTTCTGAATATAGAAATAACACCTGGAATTAATCTTAAATACTTATTTCATGTAGTGCCTGAACATTTTCCAATAACACAAGACGGAATTTTAGGTGAAGATTTATTTCGAAATTTTAATGCCATACTAAATTATAAAGATAATACTCTTATATACCACTTCAAAGGTAAAAGATATACAACAGATTTCATTAGTAAGCGAAAGTCTGTTACCATACCTGCTAGATCTGAAAAAATAATCAAATACGGACCTATCCGTGAACCTACAAATCAAATATATTTTTCACAAGAAATTCGCCCTCAAGTTTATACCTCTTCAGCTATAACTGAACCTTCAAACGGATATATATATATATCCATTCTAAATGCCAACAATGAAGATGTTGTCTTACAAGACTTAAATTTAGAACTTGTAAATAGTAATGATTACTATATCTATAATCTAAATTCATTCGATACTCAAACTTATATAAACGACAGATTGAGTATAATACAAAACCAACTTCCACTAGATCATTTAAATAGCGAAGAAAAGAAATCGGTGATTGATATCTGCCGTAAATATAATCATTTATTTTTTCTCGATGGTGATACCCTGTCAACTACCTCTGGGATTACACATCAAATAAAGACAAACCCAAATCTACCCGCAGTTAACATTAGACCATATCGATTAGCACAAATTCACACAAATGAAATAAATAATCAAGTAGACAAAATGTTGCAGGAGGAAATAATTAGACCAAGTTCAAGTCCATGGAATGCCCCTCTTCTAGTCGTGCCAAAGAAAGGAAAACAGAGGTGGAGAGTAGTAGTGGACTACAGAAAAATTAACGAAGTTACAATCGCGGATGCGTATCCAATACCTAATATCGAAGACATCTTGGGACAATTGGGTGATTCAAAATACTTTACAACACTGGACCTAGCCAGTGGATTTCATCAAATTGAAGTTAATGAGGAAGACAAAGCGAAAACAGCATTCAGCACACCAAACGGACATTTTGAGTTTAACAGAATGCCATTCGGTTTACGTAATGCACCTCCAACTTTTCAACTGTTGATGAATAAAGTCCTTACAGGGCTACAAGGTATAAAATGTTTAGTTTATCTAGATGACATAATGATATACGGGAAAAATTTAGATGACCACAATAAAAAATTAATTGAGGTATTTCAAGCTCTGGATAACTACAATCTGAAAATGCAGTTAGACAAATGCAAATTTTTAGAAAAAGAAGTCATGTATTTAGGACATGTCATCTCTGAATCAGGTGTAAAACCCGACCCAGAAAAGATCTCTGCAATACAAAATATCGAAGCTCCAAAAAACCAGAAAGATATTAAATCTTTTCTTGGTTTAGCAGGATACTACAGAAAGTTTATACAAAACTTTTCTAAAATAGCAAATCCCCTAAATAAACTCCTGCGCAAAGATGTAGTCTTCAAATGGGATGCATTTTGCGATGAATCATTCAAACAATTAAAACAAGCAATTGTCGAACCCCCTATCCTACAATATCCTAACTTCGAAAAAACTTTCTATATCACAACTGATGCCAGTAATGAAGCAATAGGTGCAGTATTGTCACAGAAAGATACCTATGAAAACGATTTACCTATAGCATTTGCCAGCAGAATATTAAATAAATCAGAAAAAAACTATTCTACCATAGAGAAAGAAGCTTTAGCAGTTGTTTGGGCAGTAACTCATTTCCGACCATACGTTTACGGACGACACTTTGAAGTAATTACTGACCACAAACCACTTGTGTGGATGTTCAACCTTAAGGATCCTTCCTCGAGAATAATGCGCTGGCGCATTAAACTTGAAGAATATGATTTTACAGTTTCTCATAAAGCAGGTCGTTTGAACACAAACGCAGACGCTCTCTCCCGTATGAAAACAGCTGAAGTTAATGTGATAACACGTAGTAATAGCAAAAACTTACCAAATCAACAAGATGTAAGTCAGAACATTGTCGAAGTCTCTAGTCCAGAGGAGATTAAGAAAATTTTACATGAATTTCATGACACACCTTTAGGAGGTCATCAAGGAGTCAAACGTACACTCAAACGAATAAAAAAGACATACAAATGGAAAAATATGTATGAAGATATAAAGCATTACATTGCGTCATGTGAACTTTGCCAAAAGAATAAGTTGTATGCACGTAACAAACTACCAATGGTCATCACAACAACAGCAAAAACTCCATTCGAAAGAATAGCTCTCGATATAGTGGGACCACTTCCTATAACAGAAAATGAAAACAAGTACATACTGACATTCCAAGACGATTTGACAAAATTTGCACAAGCCATAGCTATACCAAATCAAGAAGCAAGAACTGTGGCCGAAGCACTTGTAAAGAAAATAGTTTGTACTTATGGAATTCCCCAAACCATTCTCACAGATCAAGGAACTAACTTTACTAGTGAATTATTTAAAAATGTTTGGAAAATTTTAAAAATCAATAAAACTCAAACTAGTCCATACCATCCACAATCAAATGGTGCCCTCGAAAGGTCACACAGAACATTAGGTGACTACCTCAGAAACTATGCAAGCAAGGATCAGTCGAACTGGGATATTTATCTGGAGTATGCTATATTTTGCTACAACACAACCCCACACTCCAGCACGAACTACAGTCCATTCGAAGTTCTTTTCGGTTTTGAAGCACCAATTTCTTCTACGCTGAATAGAAGCGTACAACCAACCTATAACTACGATGATTATGTCTCAGAAATGAAGGCGAAAATGCAAATCGGTTATGAGTTAATTCGCAGTAATCAAATTAAGGCTAAAGAAAAATCTAAAGTGTACTATGATAAAAACTCTAGTCAGATAAGCTATAAAGTAGGTGACAAAGTACTAATGGAAATCAAAAATCGATCTAATAAAAAGTTATCCCCAATTTTTGAAGGACCATACGAAATAACTGAAGTATTGTCCTCAGAAAACTCAAGAATAAAAGTAGGCAGAAAAGAAAAACTTGTTCACAATAACCTCATAAAACACTATATCCAAAGAGACATAACACACACAACAATTTAAACACAAGCACACTCAATTTACACTCACACACACTCACAAAAAATAAGTACAACACTCAAATACTTATACAATATCGGTGTTGTTCTCATTTCTAGTAATATCATCATAACCATCATAACAATGTTAGCAACATTTTTAAACACATGCAAGGCAGAAGTTATGGTACAACCTCTAAATAGAACCGGAGTATACCTGGAACCAATCGGAATTCTAGAAAAGTCCCTCACAAAATGGACCTTTCTCTTCAACATTAATAACACTAATATTAAAACTAACACAAAGTCATTAGAGAAAAACCTAAACACCCTTTCCGATTTATGTATCCTAAGCATAAAAGAATATCCTTTAGATCATTGCAAAATTACCCTAAGACTTTTACAAAATTCCCTCAAAGAAATCAATTATAATAACGAAATCCTTGATAGTATACTATTTAAAAACAAATTTTCAAAAAGAAGCATAGTAAACGGTGGTCTATTCAATGGAGTAGGGATGGCAGAGAATTTTTTATTTGGAACAATGGATTCTGAAGACGCAGAAAAAATAGATGATTCATTGAGATTAATTCAAGAAAATCAGAATAACTTGCATCACATAACAGAGAACCAAATGACAATAATCACTGACGTGTTAAACGCACTGAATAAAACAGCTGAAAACATATATAATAATTTTAACTCTGTTACTGAAGAAATTAGACAGAACACAATAAAACTCCAGAATCTTACTAATTTCGAAAAAACACTACATAACTTCGATCAAATATCCAATTTAGCTTCTTCATTTGCTACACAAATTCTCTCAAAACAATCACAAATTCTTGACATTTTACAAGGAGCAAAAGTGAATAAGCTAGATAGTAGATTCCTCAATTCAGAAGTATTTATTTCTACATTAAAAGATATCCAATTAGAATTACCAAACAATATAAGATTCCCAATAAAAATATCTAGAATGAATCTTCCAATCATAGACAAAATCACTACGACGAGTCCGATTTTCGTAAATCAAAATCTCATGATAAAAGTTACTATTCCATTGGTAGATGAAGAATTTAACTTAGTAAAACTTACACCATTACCTTCAAAATACAAAGAAAACACGTATAGTTTTGTCTCAATATATAGTGAGTTTGTAGCTATAAATGAAAATTATAGGCGATATATATTTTTGAATAGCGAAGATCTAGATAAATGCACTAAAACAGACTCAAATCACTTCATATGCGAAAAAAACTTCGTAGTTCATAACCATAATACAAACAACTGCATTATCCAATTAATATCAGGAATGCAAAACTATGCTAATTGTGAAACAAAAATATTTGCGCTTGAACAAGAAGTTTGGTTCAATCTAATGAGTAAGAATTCATGGTTGTATGTTATGCCAAAGCCAACAAACGTTAGGATTTTGTGCGGAGACGAACCAAAAACGATCACAATATCTGACAGTGGAATTCTGGGTGTAGACCCATTTTGTAAAGCAATAACAAAAGAAGTTTACCTCCAAGCATCAAATACCATACAAAATAAAACTCCTATTTCATACTTTTTAGAAGAACAAACCATACCTAAGAACATAGTAATTCCCACAAATTTATCCCAAATTTCACCCCATACCACCCATATAGAAAAACTGGATTTAGATAATTATAGCATAAGTATTAAAGATTTGTTAAAGCAAAATAATTTGTTATTCCATGTCACACATGAACATGCTCAATTTTCTGTTTCCATTATTTTTCTTGTTCTTGTAGTTCTAGCTTTATACGTAATATTTAAAAAAATAATTAAAATAAAATGTACATTTACCAAAAAATCAACAGAAAATTTAAACGATACTGAATTGAATGTAACACCTGACCTTGAAGAAACATCGCAGGTATAATAACTTGTAAACAAACAAAAAACAAAACAAAAATGCAACCTAAACATTATAAAAAAAAAAAAAAAAAAAACTTAAAAAAAAAAAAACGTCAACAAACAAAGAGAAAACAAAAATTGAAAAATATGTATGTATTAAATTATAAGTAGGTAAAAAGAAAAAAAAAAAAAACAAAATATTGCAATTTAATAAATACAATGTTGTGATAAAGACCTGTGAATTATTTACTTCCGCACCTGAAGCCGAAAGATCTCACTCGTCACCTCGTACGCCTTTCTTATTTTAGGGGGGGAGGAGTGTTGTGCCATTAAACTGGAGACCACACACAATTCCCAAGAATCGCTTGCAAGACACATGACATAGTTCGATTATTGCTAAAGGTTCCTCATGTGTCATATGTTACACTTTAAAGAGAACAGCAAAGGTTCCTCATGTGTCATATGTTACACTTTAAAGGGAACAACAATCGAACTATGTCAACCAAACAGTAAAACAACGACATGGGTCATATTGCAAACATAAACAATGCTGACCCGTGGAGTGCAAGTATGTCAATAATAACATATGGTGCATTCGTTGTTTAAATAAAGAAACTGTAACTGTGTCAATGCAAGTGAAGTAAAGTAGAATGCGTGGTTGACCTGGAAGTGGTGATCTAGGTTTCGGAATAGGTAACGAAGGAAATAATGAACAGAGTTTGAGTCACTCTCATTTTAACAACCAAAAAGAAAAGTCGTTTTACTTGCGTTCGCGGAACATAACACGGCTTTTGTTGCGTATATAAAAGTATATAAAAATTATAGTTAAAACGCAGTAATTAGATAAGAAAAACTAATTTAAAATCGCGACGATTTGGACATGCAACACAACACATTAGAACCATTTCTGCCACTACTTCGGCAACTTCTCATATTGGTCGCTGTTTGTGATTTGGGTTTTTACCGCTCTATAGAGCCGCTCTATAGAGCGTTGTTGAATATTTCCGGAATATTGCGGTTTGGTTGTTGACCGTTGAAATTCATGAAATTCACATTTGTTCGTAAATAGTAATATTTACATTAAAACAAAACTTTAATGTTAATGAGAGAAGGACTATTTAAATTTTCTGTCAATGCAACCGTCATTGGGAATTTAGTGCTTGATTTTATTAATTGAGAATAATGCAGCCGAGCTCGGCATGAGACAAACTTCTATCCTTAATCAAAACTGCCAAAATATTCCCTTCTCTCATATTTGCTACTTACTTTCTAACGCTTGTGTCTTAACCTGATGGGTATAATGAAATAGATCCAAGAAATATAGCTACATTATGGCTGACATAATAGAACTACTTTCATTCAACCTTAGCGTATCAAGATATAATTCATGTGGGAAAATTATTGCATTCAGGTTGAGAAGGTCCAAACTCCTAGTCCTATCCTAACACATTAAATACACAATACTCAAATAAACTATTCATTTAATCGATATTATGTTCATTATATTCGTAGAAAAATGATGAACAAAGCAAGCAAATACATAACGCAAAACATATTCATCTTCAAAATACAAATAAATTCAAATAAACAAATTAAATTTATGATGAGTCTATTCACATATTATATGTTGTGTAGCACCATTCTTTACTCAATTTCCAATCAATTATAAGAATTTCTAAGAAAACCCCCCAGTCTCCTGACAAGAACTACCAACCTACACACATATGTGTATAAATATCTGTTTTTCTATCTTTATGTAGGTATTAAGATATGCCAGGCAAAATAAAGGCAACCTCTGAAGATAAATTGTTAAAAGTCCTTGTTTGCTTGCTGGCACCTCCGTTCTTATCACAGAAGCTCCCGTCACGCTATTGTCATTGGCCAGGCGAGTGTGGAAACAGAAAAAACAGCCATCAAATGCATTGAAGCGTTGAAGTAGGTGACAGAAGTGAGTACCTATAGCTAGCAGCATTTTGCCGTTGGAACGTTGTTAATTTTTTTTTTATTATTTGTTAGTAGGACGACGCTTCGTAGTGATGATGATGCTAATGATTGGAAAATAAATCGATTTATTTATTTTGTGCTGGCTGTACTTTGCTGTTTCCAGCTCCTTTTTTGACCGATGGAGAGGGTCGAGAAACGAGATAAAATATTATCTTCCTTCGACTCCAAGGCTAAGAATGTATATGTTGCAATCCAGTAAGGTTGTAAGATGTGCTCTCGGTGTTATCAGTAGAAGCCAAAATATTACGCAACTTAAAGGAGAGATAAAAAATATATTTTTTTTGTGGATTCTTTTAGCTATAATATAGATAAAAGGGATTAGATACAAGGTACAAGGGCACTTGAATCTTACAATAAGCAATGAAAATAAAAATTGTGGCACTTTATATTTCGAGAAGAATTTGGCAAAAAGCAAACAAAAAATAAACATCGCAGCAGTCTTTTGATTGATTGATTGATTGGTTTTGCTTTGGATGGTTGCATCACCAAGTGATTTATTGCACATAGAAGTTTCGAGATTACAGCATCAACAATTTTTGCAGAGAAGTAGCAATGAACCTAATTGAAGTAAATCATTTATATATTTTAGATATTTAACAACTGTCAAATTGATATGTGATAATGTAGTTCACCCGACAGATAGCAGAATGAAAAGGTAAGGCAAAAGGGAATCGAATGGGTGACGTGAATGAACGATCCACGTGAATAGTAGAATAGAGCTGTATGTCATAGGAATGTATCTTATAGTGAACAAAGTTGAAAGCACAGCAAACTTTGGAATCTAACAGCGAATTAAAACAAATCAAAGATTATGATTTTCAGGGATGGTGGTGGTGTTCATCAACGCAATAAAAAATGCTCTTTTAAAAGAGATAATTATGATAAAGTATGGGAGTATAAGTACCTTGGGCTTGATGTATTAATCATTACTAATCTCAATGTGGAAAAACACCCCCACTCCAAACTAGCGGATGCAAAAGTAGCCGTTTGATCCGTTTAGGTCGATGCATTAACAACAAAAGTGTTGAACATAGTTCAAAACTGTAAGTATTTCATGCTACTTCTTGTTCTAATTTGCTTTATTGTTAAGATGATAATAGGTTTCTGAGATATTTCCTGAAACGATTCTTGCAGCTTATCGTTACGTTGTCTCCTCTTTTGCTCATTTTATGTTATTCTTATAAAATTAGAGTCATTGTGTTGTGTGGAAAGTAACATAACTCAATAACAAATCTTTGTGGACGCTCAGTTACAGTTGAAAGTTAAGAGAATGGGTCTGCTTAATGATGCAAGCAATCAAAAAATATATACAAATGAAAAAAAAATAAAAAGTAAAATTAAAAGAAAAAAAAAAGATGTAATACAAAAAAAGCAAGCGGAATCAATTGTTAAAATAAGTATAGTTGCAGTTTCAGTTTCTCTTACTATGAACAACATGCATTTACATCTATTTAATAATTTAATTAAGATAGATGTTCTACTATACAAAAGATTTCTTTGTGTGTTTTTGCTGTGACTATAATCAAAAATATTGGTGTTTGCATTAACTTCCCTTAACATTCTGGTAATGGGCTCATTCTTGACAAATCAGTTCTGTGAGGAGCTCGATTAAAAAGATGTATTGATCTAAGAGAATGTGAGTTGATGTTTGAACTCATTACCTCAAGAAGTATAGAAGAATTCGTAATACCAGATACAATTTGATGCACAAAGATGACATTAGCTACGACGTTTTTCTAGAGATTGAAAGCTAATGAGTTGCAACCGATCACAATACGAAGGCAACCCATGAAAGACCCCTCAGATTAAAACGGAGGAATCGACGCTGAATTGCTTCAATTCTCTGAATATGCACAAGGTGATACGGCGACCAAACTTGGCTAGCATATTTAAGTTATGGTTGTACAAAGGTTATGTGAAAGGTTATGTGAAGGGTCTAAAAATTCCTTCGACCAACGCTTTACAAACTCAAGAGCAGAACTAGCCTTTGCCACAATGTTATCACTAGCTGAAAACCCTTCGAAAGCGACGGTAGAAAAAATTATTCTTGGTGAAGATTCTAAGGGATTTTAACCTAATTAAAATTGTTATTTTCCTGATATAAGAGAGGAATAGTTACCGGGTGTGTTTTTTTATGAACGTGAAAATCTCAAATGACACTTTGTAGCTTTTTTGCTACCATAGTTTACTTTAAAATAAAATAAACTTTTCGAAAAGTCCAAATAAATGGTTTACTAACCTAAGTTAATCCATTCCGAACAAAGAATTATTAAAACACAGTCACAATTCCTTTTTTAACTCTCCAAAAAATGATAAGCTTAACGTTAAAATTTGAAATAATAAAAATAAAAAATAAAATTACTTAAATACGGTTTGGATTTCAAATAAGCTTAATTTTAACAACTTATTATGGTGTCTAAGCTTAGCATTTCCTCAAACATTAAACAAAATAAAAGATAAAATTTCTCATATCCGGTTTGGATTTCCAATAACCTTAACAACTTATTGTGTTTTCTCAGTTTAGCATGTGCTAAATCTCATTTTGGTGGTTGTCTCTTCTTAGTCAGTTTTCTAAAAAATCTTAGTAAATATGAGAAACATAGACTGAAATACAGAAACATGAACATAGACCCAACTGGCTTTTATTATAGAGAGCATAATGCGATCTGAAGTAGAGCTCGCTATCACAAATAACTCCCAGATCTTGAATGGTGGTTACTCTGGGAATTAGGTTATCATTAATATAGGAGTCACGCGGTAGTGGCGGATACATTTTAATTGTTTTTTTTTTGACACCAAACATGAAACTTGTTTTGACGAAATTAATCTAAGGATTATTATGTCATCCGCATGCGTAGATATTTCCCAATGTTAAATTACAGATTTGACGTCATTGATTGTAAGGATGAAATGTAGGTCCTAGATGACTGCCATGCGTAGATCTAAACACCACCCGATATTTACGATCTGATGCATACGATTCCATCCATTTAATGAAACCATGGGAAAATCCAAATGTTTAAAGATTAAATGAAATAATTTTATGTGAGATTTTATCAAAGGCCTTGCTAAAATCCGTTGCCTACCTCTTTGTTTTTATTGAGTTCAAGGTAGATAGACACAAATTCGGTTAAATTTGTGGTCATAAATTTACCTTTTAGAAAACCGTATTGTTTGGTGGAAAATATCGATTTACAGTGAAAATAAATAATGTCAAACACAATACTATTGAAAAGTTTCGGAATTCATGACAATTCGACAATTGGTCTGTAGTTTGAAATATCTGCTTTACAACCCTTTTTGTGAATAGGAATGATAAAAGAGTCCTTCCACATTGTTGGACAAATCCATTGAGAAAGAGATTTTTAAAAAGAATCGCAAGAGGCTAAACTATTGATGGTAAACCGTTTGGTACGAGCAGTCACCACTATTAATTTTAAATAAAGTATTTGTTCAAACCTCGAAAGTCTTCGATTTCGATAACACAACACAAAGACCACTTAAAATAAAATGATGTCTTTTACCTGGTTGAATATTTTTCAATTAATTTTCATATAAGTTAATAGAATTTGTATCATTATAAATTTTATTTTGTAATACAAGACAACTATATATTACTATAACTATTGTATATGCATTTCTAATAGTGTTTCAAAGTATCTGGATATTTCGGATATCTGGAGATCCAAAACAGACCCGTATCCAGGATCCGATATCGGATAGTATCAGATATCCTTAAAGTTTTAATTATCTGGATAGCTTTGGATATCCGGATCCGGATCCGAGCAATCAGTAATTTTTTTATATTAATTTACATAGAACCTATACCTTTGTGAACTTAATGTTTAATAAACTTTATTTTATATTTATGCATTTTGCAAAGCGATTCATTGATTTGAGCGTGTAATTATGACAAATTAAAAACAGTGGTTAGAGCACGAACTTTGTTTAATCCGTGTTAAAAAGAAGGTTAACTCTGTTTCTGAAACTGATTTTTCCAACCACCAAACGGGGGAAAATGTGTTTTAATTTTGTAGTGTATATTACTAATCGATGATGCAATAGCTCTATATACATTTGTGTTTTTTCTTTTGCTATTATTAATACTAAGGGCCACTTGCACGAAAACAAAAGATAAGTTTATAAAATCGCAGTTAGCTATCCAGGATTAAATAGATAAAGTTTATTTTTTGATTGTACGTTGCACGCATGAAAACACAGCTAACCAAAGATAAAAAAATAAAAACAGGAACGAAACAAAAAACCTCCACAAAACAACAACAACATTTACTACACACACTTATGCGAACCTTACCGATAGCAACTTCTTGTCAAATTCTTTTTGACGGATGTAAAAAGTTATCCAGAAAAATATGAGTGGATAAATAGATAAGATTTTGCAACGAGTTTATATTTTTATCGATGCTAGTGCCTATGCATGGATAAATCAGTGGTTACTAATGTCAAAAAAGTTTCGTGCAAGTGGGCCTAAGTATGAGACAAGTTTAGTCTTCTTAATTAAAAAATCAAGACAAAAATGAAACATGACATTAATATAAATAATAATAGAGAAGGCAATAAGATTTTATCGACACTTTTAGTGAAAATGTTAACAAATATTTTTAAAACACATGAATCTTTTTTTTTTACTTGCTTTACATATATAAGTTAACACCATAAAAATACAAACAATAAACTGCAGTTAACACCATAAAAATACAAACAATAAACTGCAGCAAGAAGCTGACGCTGCGGCTCGTGGCATTCCAGAGGTATCCAGTGCATCGACAACAAATTGCAATAGGATCACCAGTGTGTTAACATGAAGACAAGGAGAGTGCTTGGCTAGGTATTTAAGGTGTAGTTTTAAGTCAGTCATAAATAGGCAAAATCGCTGCCAGTTAATAAAGAAATTAAAATATTTTTTTTAATAAAAATAAATCTAAAATAGATTAATTGGCACCCGAGCAGCAGGGACCCGGTATTCGTAAAAAGTAAGAGCCAGTGATCTTAAGTAGCTCCCGTGCTTCGTTAGAAAAATTGCGAAAATCGGTGTTCCATAAAAGAACCAACCAAAAAGTGATGGTCACTATCACTTTCCGAGTTCACTTATAAATCGTAAAGATCCGGTGTTCTAAAATTAAAGAAAAAATCAAAAGTGATAGTGACCTTAAGTAGTTCCGAGTTCACTTATAAATCGTAAAGATCCGGTGTTCTAAAATTAAAGAACCAATCAAAAGTGATAGTTACCTTTATTAAGTTCCGCGTTCGCTTCAAAAAAAAAAAAATAAAAAAAAAAACGGTGAGTGGCTGTTAAAGTTCACACACGCGAAAAAGAAAAAAAAACATTCAACAAGTGCACGCAGCAGCGGTGAAAGCAGCAGCAAGGAGTCAGCGAGGGATCCCGAGTAATCTAAACCTAAGGATAAAAAGGAGCAATCCCCATGGCCGGCGTCGCACTTTGATGCTTAATGTAAGATAGTAAGATATAGTCATTAAGTAAAGATATTATTTTCAAATTAAATTTTAATTTAAAAAAAAAAAAAAAACGTATAATGCGAAAGTGATTATTAAGAAAAAAAAACGAAAAGCGAATAGAAAAAAACAAATCCTCAAGTGTTAATAGAATTTTTTTTTGCTAAAATTATTACCGTTTTAATTCCTAAAATAAATAAATCATTATGGTTCTTACGAGAACAGGGGCCGGCGATGACCAAGTTCAAAACCAAGGTCAAATTCCCATAGCTTTAAACGCAAATGCAATTCCAAATCCTATTACTTCTCAAACAACAACTCCCATTTCCACAGCCCCATTCGATTCCATATCTTTAATTCATAATAACGCTCAGACTTCCACGGCTAGTGGTCAAAACCACAATTGTATGTTTTCCCCAAATATTAATCCCTCAGCTCAAGAAGTTAGGTCAACTCCTGAACTAGATGCCCTCGTAGCATTGATCGTGGGTCGAGTACTTGAGCAACAACTGAATCCCTTCCTCTCCGGAGTGGATCAGATAAATCAATGTCGAAATTCTATGGATGCGCTGGAAAAAATACCAGACATCGTAAGATGCCTTCGGCCTTTTTCAGGAGAAGCCTCTGAGTTCTCCTCTTGGAAAAAGAGTGTCGAACGTGTCATTAAACTTTACGAACCTATCAAAGAAACTACAAAGTATTATGGAATACTGAACGTAATTTGTAATAAAATCATAGGCCAGGCGGATGCCGCCTTAGAAGCCAACAATACTCCTCTCTGCTGGGATAGTATTGTAGATTATCTAACTACCCACTATGCGGATAAAAGAGACATCACAACCTTAGAATATCAGATGTCGGGGTTGGTTCAAGGTAACCAATCCATACAACAGTTCTACCAAGCCGTAACCTCGCAATTAACATTAATAACAAACAACATTGCTTGCATGAAAATAAGCCAAGAATCAATGAAGTTATTAACCCAAACTTACCGTGATAAGGCGTTAGATACCTTTATCAGGAAGCTAAAAGGGAACTTGTCCGATCTTCTGGGCATGAAAGAGCCCGCGGATCTCCCAACAGCCCTTCACCTTTGTCAAAAATACGAGAATCAACATTTTAGATCTCATTACATTCAAAGCAATAAGCAAGGAGCAATAAGAAAAAATTTCGGTCCTCAATCGACACGTCCACAAAACTCGTTTCCTCCACGAAACATAAATGTAGGTCCATCCAGACAATTCCCTACTTTCCAACCTATCGTGCATATCCCAACCCACCTATTCAACTTCAACCCTCTCGTTCACCACCACAATTATTTCCTAATCGCAACCAAAACAATTATCCACAAAGGAATTTCATAAATCCTAATCAAAATAATAGACCGCAAGGTCAGCCCATCAAACAAGAACCTTTGACGCAAGGGCGCAGTGCCCATGCTAAGGAAATCCACTACCAAAATAGGCAAAATTATAATAATGCCCTGTGGAGACCAAGCGCACCTCAACCTCAAAATTCCCAAAACCCTCAAATAGCAAGGTACCAGCCTAATTTCCATATTGAACCATCCGATGACGAACTTAGCTTATATTATTTAAACTTAAGCTTGAGTAACGAACAAGAAGATCAAAGTTTTAATAATTATGCAAATCTTAATACCAATGAACAAGAAGTCGGAGAATTAGAACTAATTAGAATTAATTTTTTAGGCTAAGGGACTCTTCCTTGCTTCCTTGCCTTTTGAGTGCAAGTCGAAGAGTGGCGACATGTACAAATATCTGATTGATACAGGCTCTTCAAAGAATTACATACAACCCTCAATTGTAGAAAAACCCTTACAGAATGAAAACCCATTTTTTTCCAAATCAATAGCTGGAGACGTCCAAATAACTCAGCATACAAATATTAATCTTTTTAATATTGAAAATATTAAACTTAAGTTTTTCCTTTTGCCTACTTTTCGCACCTTCCATGGAATCATCGGTAATGACAGTCTTAAGCAACTATCTGCCATTATAGACACAAAAAATAACACCATGTCAATATTAGATTCTGTTAAAATTAAGATTAAACAGTTGACTTCCCCAGGCGTGAACACCCTTACCCTCAAAACAGACCACATGACAGAAACGCAACAGCAGCTTTTAAATTCAGACGTTTGTAACTTTCCAAATTTATTTTGTGAACCCAACGAAAAATTAACCTTTACCACAAAGATCATAGGAGAAATCCGAACATCAACAGATTCTCCTGTTTATAGCAAACATTGTCCCTTCCCTATGTCGCTTAAATATAAAGTTGAAGAACAGATTCAGAAACTTCTAGAAGATGGCATAATCAGACCCTCCAGGTCTCCGTTCAACTCCCCGGTATGGATCGTACCGAAAAAACCAGATTCAACAGGGAAAAAGCAATACCGAATGGTAATTGTCTATAGAAAGCTAAACAGCGTAACTATAGCCGACCGCTATCCCATTCCGAACATCAACGAAGTCCTTTCACAACTAGGTAAAAACAAATTTTTTAGCGTTCTAGATCTCAAAAGTGGTTTTCACCTGATTCCTGACGTGATCTGACGTTGAAAAAACAGCTTTTTCTATAAACGACAGAAAATTCGAATTCACAAGACTCCCATTCGGATTAAAAAATGCACCGTCAATCTTTCAACGGGCACTCGATGACATCCTGCTAGAGCACATAGGTAAAACCTGCTATGTCTATATCGACGATATAGTTATATATAGCAAAACCGAAAGTGACCATGCCCACCCAGCACATAGCGGACATTTTTAAAACGCTCTATGATGCCAATGTGAAAGTGCAGTTGGATAAATGTCATTTTTATAAAAAGGAAGTAGAATTTCTGGGATTTATTGTCTCACCCGATGGTATAAAGACTAACCCTGCAAAGGTTATAGCAATAAAAAAATGTCCAGTACCACAAACCCTAAAGGATTTACGCTCATTTCTTGGGCTGTCAGGCTACTATCGCCGCTTTTTCAAGGATTATGCCAAGCTTGCGAAGCCCCTAACTGCCCTTTTAAGAGGTGAGGAAGGACGCATGTCCAAGACACAATCCGCTAAAAAACAAATTTTTCTCGACCCCACGGCTATTGATGCTTTTGAAAAAATAAAAAATGTCCTTATTTCTGAAGACCTTGTGCTGTCATATCCAAATTTTAGCAAACCTTTTGAATTGACTATGGACGCTTCCAATTTTGCACTTGGTGCGGTCCTGTCTCAGGAAGACAGGCCAATAACATTTATATCTCGAACACTTGGCTCCACCGAAGAAGGTTATGCAGCCAACGAAAAGGAGGTGTTAGTAATTATATGGGCTTTGAACTCCCTGCGTAACTACCTTTACGGATCTGCACATGTCAAAATTTACACCGACCATCAGCCCCTTACGCACGCTCTCAGCAACAAAAATAATAATAGTAAGATGAAGCGGTGGAAGGCAATTCTTGAAGAATATAGTTACGAATTGCATTACAAACCAGGCAGAACGAACATTGTAGCAGACGCACTGTCACGTCCTCCACAAATTAACTCGCTTGTAAACTCTCTTACAGATACAGAATACAGCGATGATAGTTCATCGCAAAACCTTATACCAAGCGTAGAGGTTCCAATAAACGTGTTTAAGAACCAAATTATCCTACAAATAGGTGACACTTCTTCTGCAACCTTCCAAGTAATTTTCCCCACCTTTCATAGACACACAATAGTAGAGCCCGAATTCAACCAAGAGAATCTTAAACAGATTCTTAAAAAGATCCTGAATCCTTCGGTGATAAACGCCATAAAAACGGCGGAGCATATAATGGGTATGGTACAAATTGTATTTGCCTCCCATTTCAGTAACTTTAAAATTAGATATTACAGACGAGTCAGACCAAGAAAACATCGTAATTGATACACACCAACGCGCTCATAGAGATTCAAGAGAGAACAAAATCCAAATTTTGAAAAAATATTATTTTCCAGGCATGATTGGAAAAATTAGAAGAGTTACCAAAACATGCACTATCTGCTTAGAGAACAAATACGATCGTCATCCCACAAACCTGAAATTCAACCACATTCCATACCTAAATTCCCCGGTCAAATTTTGCACATAGATATTTATTTTACTGATGGAAAGGTAATTTTGACAGCTATTGACAAATTTTCAAAGTACGCATTAACAAGAATTTTAAAATCCAGAGCAACCGAAGACATGAAACAACCACTAAGGGAAATTGTATTGGCCTTTGGTGTCCCTGAAATAATTGTTTTAGACAATGAAAAGTCTTTGAGTGCAATCTCCGTGTCTTTCATGTTAGAAAATCTGTTCAAAATTAAAGTATTCAAAGTTCCTCCCTACACTAGCTCAGCCAACGGGAAAGTGGAAAGATTTAATTCCACGCTCTCTGAAACGATGCGTTGCATCAAACAGAAAAAACTCCACAACACATTTGCAGAGCTGCTAGACATGACAATTTATGAATACAATAGGTCCATACACTCCACAACAAGGAAAAGACCAATAGATGTTTTCTTTGGCAAAGAAACACTTAACAATCTAGAACAACTTGAATTGGAAAGACAGGAAAACGCCGAAAGAATAAAAGGTAAACAGGTCGCAGATTTTACTTATCACAATAAAAAAAAGAGCTCCCCCTAAAAACTATTCTGTGGGAGATGTAATTTATGTAAAAACCAATAAAAGGATATGCAATAAACTATCCCCAAAATTTAAAAAAGAAATAGTATCGCAAAACAGGTCTACGACTATTCTAACAACATCCGGTAGAGTAGTCCACAAGTCCTTAATAAAAAATTAAATCTTTTTAGGCTCTGCATTACACCTGGCATCGCGGACGTCAGGATGCTGGATTATTCAAACGCCCAACTTATCACCATTAATTCTGGCACTGCTAAGGTACAAATTGGAACATACAAAATAATACATGTCATAGACATTAAGCTATACAAAAAGAGTTTGAAGGAAATTGAGCAAAACACAAAACATTTCAGGAATATACCACATCCTATGTTCCCCTTTCTATCCCACGAAATCCAGCAAATCCAAAAAGATTGAAACAAATAACCAATTAGCTTACCTGGACACAATAGTCATTCGCAAAGAAGGACAACTTAAAATGGATTGGTTCCAAAAACCAACTTCATCCGTTAGATTGATTAACTTCTCTTCCCAACACCCTAAACAAATAATTTTCAACACAGCCAAAAACTTGATACATACAGTACTTTCAATTAGTGACACAGAATACCACATCAATAACAAAATAAAGATAAAAGACATATTACAAAAGAACGCTTTTCCGCAACAAATAATAAAAACACTAATAACATAGTATGAACATCGAACTATACACCCACCAGAGGAAAAAGAAAACAAAATCTACAAATCCTTTACATATATCAAAGAAATAGCAGACCGGTTCAAAAATGCAAAACTTCTAGATACAGAAAAATATAAATTAGCTATGAAATCGACAAATACAACTTCACAACTCTACACCAACCTTAAAACAAAAATAGACAAAATGGAACATTCAAATTTAATTTACAAAATTAATTGTAATGGCAACTCAGACGAAGATTGTAAATAAATCTACATAGGAACAACTAAACAAAAACTTAAAAGTAGACTCGCAGGCCACAAATCTGATATAAAGAGCAACGCACTCCAGAAGACAGCACTGGCATCACTTTCCGGCACTCCCCCGACCATGATAACTTCAAAATAATGCAGCGAGAAGAACACCAAAACAAAAGGATGATCATCGAGACGCTGCATATCATCAATGCTGAGGAGAACCGATATGGAAGACGTCAGCCCACACTACAAGCACTTGGTGGAGAAGAGGAAAAGAAAAAGCTCTGCAATATGATCTCTGTGCGTTATGTTTATATAATTTTTCGTGTTATATTTGTCGGACATGTTACTTGTCAGTTAAACTTTATACAGTGTAGACCCAAAAATAAATAAATTATTTAATATAAATGTAACAATAATTATTGTAAGTAATATCTGTACCGTGAATAATTTGTAAATATTTGTTAACATATATATCAATGCTAATATAGAAACCATTGTTCACCTGATGATGTCCATATACATGGACGAAACGTCGCGGTCGTGACAAACAAAATATTTGTTTCATTTGACCTAAAGCCCATTCAACAATAGTTTACATTGAGTTAAGTAATGTTACTAATGAAATTATTAAAAGCTCTAAAGCAGAAATATGAAATAACGTTTTACTAAATTTAAAATTAAAATTAGAAATTGTCAATATAGAGTATGCCATGCAATGGGCAAAAACTGGAGTAGTTAATACATATATCTTATCCAATTCTGAAATAAAGTTAATTGAAGAAATGTTAAATAAAGAAAACATGCCCTATAACAATATAATAGAGGCTGTTGAATTTTCAGAGGTAAAATAGCCTCAAACGATTCATTATTGCTATATATCTTAAGTTTGCCTATTACTAGTCTAGAATCATGTAACAGACTGTTAATTAAACCAGTAAAAAGAAAGAAAAGTGTAATAAAATTAGACTACAAAGAAATATTGCAATGCAAGAAAAATATGTACGGCTTAACCAATCAATGTAAAACCTATGATAAACTATCTATTTGTAACCAAAATGTTATCCTAGACATAAGTAATGATAAATGCATTAGTTATTTGTTATCAAGCCAACCTCCTTCCTGCACTCAAATCAACAACCAGCATGTTCCCTCAGTAGAAGAGTTAACCCCTGGCATCATTTTATTAAACCAATTTGATGACAACATCGAAATAGACGGAAACAAAGTGCCATTGAATGGGACATACATCATTCACTTCCACAATGCAACCATCAAAGCCGAACAATATACGTTCACAGCATCAGAAGTCACAAAGCACAACCCCCTACCAGCCTTGTTAGGTTAGGTTAGGTTTGCGGGTTGCTGTAGGAGAGCCAATAGCTCAGCCCCAGCGCACTTAGGTCAATGTAGACCCATTGTGATGCCCATTTGAGGGTTTACCAATTCCTCCTCTTACCATACTCGTAGTCCATGTTTAGTTCCTTAGTATCATCCCGGGGTGTTCAACCATCCGTTTCCTCTTGCGAATTACCGGCCTTGTTACAACCATCCGCTGTTAAGCCTCTATTCGAGGAGTTACTCTCATTAGAAATGATCAAAGAAATAGAAGCCAATAACACAAAATACATCCAAAACCTAGAAAGAACAAATCAGAGAAAAACTATATTCATGTTGGTATTGTCAGCATTAACACTTTTGGCAATGTTTTTTACCCTTTGGAAGATATTTAAAACAACCCTGAAGCCTTGTAAGACTTGGAGAAGGAAACCAGTACGAGAAGAAGTTAATACGGTCGAACTCGTTTCCACGCCAACAAACATATCCATGGAACACCCTGTTCCAGTGTCCAGAACAATCGGGGTAGAAGAAGTCCTACAAACACTCAAACCATCAGTATAGAACGTGGACGTTCGATTTTTAAAGGCGGATGAGTTAACACCATAAAAATACAAACAACAAACTGCAGTTAACACCATAAAAATACAAACAATAAACTGCAGCAAGACGCTGACGCTGCGGCTCGTGGCATTCCAGAGGTATCCAGTGCATCGACAACAAATTGCAATAGGATCACCAGTGTGGGAACATGAAGACAAGGAGAGTGCTTGGATAGGTATTTAAGGTGTGGTTTTAAGCTAATAATTGTCAGTCATAAATTGTAGGCAGAATCGCTGCACGTTAATAAAGAAATAAAAATATTTTTTTAATAAAAATAAATCTAAAATAGATTAATTTATATAGGTACAAGAGTGACCGCAACTCTTGAAGAATTTTTTTTGTCAAATTCTTTACGGGGGAATCCCTTTAAATGATCAGGTTTTGCAGATATTCAGATAGCCAAAATTAGAGCTCGATTCTAAATGGTGCCGATAATCGCTCAAATCTAAATGTCTGCAAAGAATGATCATATTTGGTGGTTCCACCGACCCATTTTCGTAAACCGATTATTGCGGTCACCCTAAATGGTACTTTAAAGCAAGTCTTGGATTCGTGCAAGAAAAGTTTTAAGATAAAAATGAAAAATGACATTACTAGGACAGAGAAGACGAAAAAAGTGGGTCGGCAATTTTGTCTGTTTGTCGGTATGTCTGTCTGTCTGCTTGTGTCTGCCTGTCTGTCTGCCTGTCCGTCTCGGCACCTACAGCCTAAACGGGTGGCCTTTTAACTTCAAATTTGGTAGTTATGGTTTTTAGGGTAATACATACAGAGCTTTTTTTTTAGATCACTGTAAGTAAAATAAAGGGCATGACTGCGTCGCACCAACTTGTTCTTCACTGAAAATAATATCGTTCATAATTCTTATGAATGGCAATCATACACCCAATTCATAGGTTTTTTATGAATAATCATAAAAATTATGCCTTATGAAACTATTCACACAAATATGAAAAGATTCATTCTCTGCGAGGCGTCGATTCAGGAGAAATGGGTTTAAGTGCTTGAACACATTCATACTTATTTTGAATAATATCATAACCTTTATGAAATCGTGTTCTTAGGAAAATGTTTGCATGGAAATTGTTGTTGGAAAATCAGCGTATGAATATTTTCATAAAAAAACAGGAATTATTCATAGAAAAATAAATGATCAGTTTCAGGAGAAGTATCTTGGCACTTGAAACGTTAAAATCTTTTTATGAAACAAATCATAATAAGTGTGAAATTGCATTCATAAAAAATGTTTGATGGTAAATTGTTATTGTAATATCCAAGACAAAATCTTATGAATATTGTCATAAAAAATAAGAATAATTTCTAAACAAGTATGAAATCGCATTCGTAAAAATGTTTGATGTCAAGTTGTTGTTGGAATATTCAGAACTAAGGCTTTTGAATATTTTCATAAAAAATAAGAATAATTTCTAAAAATTTTGGTAAGAAATTTAAACAGAAATAACTTTATGTGCTTGAAAATGTTCAATCTTTTTATGAAAAATATCATAACAAGTATGAAATCGCATTCATAAAAATGTTTGATGTCAAGTTGTTGTTGGAATATTCAGAACTAAGGCTTTTGAATACTTTCATAAAAAATAAGATAAATTTCCAAAAATTTTGGTAAGAAATTTAAACAGAAATAACTTTAAGTGCTTGAAAATGTTCAATCTTTTTATGAAAAATATCATAGCAAGTATGAAATCGCATTCATAAAAATGTTTGATGTCAAGTTGTTGTTGGAATATTCAGAACTAAGGCTTTTGAATATTTTCATAAAAAATAAGAATAATTTCTAAACATTTTGCTAAACGATTGCTAAACTAAAACAGATATGAATCGCGCGATTTTTATTTGATTTTTTCCAATTTGCAAGTTTAATGTGAGTCCGCGTGACTTTTCTTTGTTTTTTTCTGTAAATCTTGAAAACAGCTGTTTTCAATGTGTTTATTGCTGCTTTTCGACCTAAATCTAATAATTGCACTTAAGACACTTGATAAACTAAAACACATATGAATCGCGCGATTTTTATTTGATTTTTTCCAATTTGCAAGTTTAATGTGAGTCCGCGTGACTTTTCTTTGTTTTTTTCAGTAAATCTTGAAAACAGCTGTTTTCAATGTGTTTATTACTGCTTTTCAACCTAAATCTCATAATTGCACTTAAGACACTTGATAAACTAAAACACATATGAATCTTGAGATTTTTATTTGATTTTTTCCAATTTGCAAGTTTAATGTGAGTCCGCGTGACTTTTCTTTGTTTTTTTCAGTAAATCTTGAAAACAGCTGTTTTCAATGTGTTTATTACTGATTTTCGACCTAAATCTCATAATTGCACTTAAGAAACTTGATAAACTAAAACACATATGAATCGCGCGATTTTTATTTGATTTTTTCCAATTTGCAAGTTTAATGTGAGTCCGCGTGACTTTTCTTTGTTTTTTTTAGTAAATCTTGAAAACAGCAGTTTTCAATGTGTTTATTACTGCTTTTCGACCTTAATCTCATAATTGCACTTAAGATACTTCATAAACTAAAACACATATGAATCGCGCGATTTTTATTTGATTTTTTCCAATTTGCAAGTTTAATGTGAGTCCGCGTGACTTTTCTTTGTTTTTTTCAGTAAATCTTGAAAACAGCTGTTTTCAATGTGTTTATTACTGCTTTTCGACCTAAATCTCATAATTGCACTTAAGACACTTGATAAACTAAAACACATATGAATCGCGCGATTTTTATTTGATTTTTTCCAATTTGCAAGTTTAATGTGAGTCCGCGTGACTTTTCTTTGTTTTTTTCAGTAAATCTTGAAAACAGCTGTTTTCAATGTGTTTATTGATGTTTTTCGACCTAAATCTCATAATTGCACTTGAGACACTTGATAAACTAAAACACATATGAATCGCGCGATTTTTATTTGATTTTTTCCAATTTGCAAGTTTAATGTGAGTCCGCGTGACTTTTCTCTGTTTTTTTTTAGTAAATCTTGAAAACAGCTGTTTTCAATGTGTTTATTACTGCTTTGCGACCTAAATCTCAAAATTGCACTTAAGACACTTGATAAATTAAAACACATATGAATCGCGCGATTTTTATTTGATTTTTTCCAATTTGCAAGTTTAATGTGAGTCCGCGTGACTTTTCTTTGTTTTTTTTCAGTAAATCTTAAACACAGCTGTTTTCAATGTGTTTATTACTGCTTTTCGACCTAAATCTCATAATTGCACTTAAGACACTTGATAAACTAGAACACATATGAATCGCGCGATTTTTATTAGATTTTTTCCAATTTGCAAGTTTAATATGAGTCCGCGTGACTTTTCTTTGTTTTTTTTCAGTAAATCTTGTGTAATGATAAGGGGTGCCTGTCTCTCCTAATAATCTATGGGGGATATCATTTAGCTTCCCCAAGCTTAATATTCAATGGCTAAACTGCCGATCTTAGCTGGAATAAAAATGATGAGAAAAGAACAGGCCAATGTGCCGATTTGAGTTCTGATTGAAGAGTGCCTTTATTGATTCAATTCTTAGCCTATTTATACAAAATAATTCCTTACACACTAACAAGTAAAATATTCACTTATAACATACATATTAACATAATTTTCAATATCTAATATAAAAGTATACATATCATATGGTAAATCTTGAAAACAGCTGTTTTCAATGTGTTTATTGCTGCTTTTCGACCTAAATCTAATAATTGCACTTAAGACACTTGATAAACTAAAACACATATGAATCGCGCGATTTTTATTTGATTTTTTCCAATTTGCAAGTTTAATGTGAGTCCGCGTGACTTTTCTTTGTTTTTTTCAGTAAATCTTGAAAACAGCTGTTTTCAATGTGTTTATTACTGCTTTTCAACCTAAATCTCATAATTGCACTTAAGACACTTGATAAACTAAAACACATATGAATCTTGAGATTTTTATTTGATTTTTTCCAATTTGCAAGTTTAATGTGAGTCCGCGTGACTTTTCTTTGTTTTTTTCAGTAAATCTTGAAAACAGCTGTTTTCAATGTGTTTATTACTGATTTTCGACCTAAATCTCATAATTGCACTTAAGAAACTTGATAAACTAAAACACATATGAATCGCGCGATTTTTATTTGATTTTTTCCAATTTGCAAGTTTAATGTGAGTCCGCGTGACTTTTCTTTGTTTTTTTTAGTAAATCTTGAAAACAGCAGTTTTCAATGTGTTTATTACTGCTTTTCGACCTTAATCTCATAATTGCACTTAAGATACTTCATAAACTAAAACACATATGAATCGCGCGATTTTTATTTGATTTTTTCCAATTTGCAAGTTTAATGTGAGTCCGCGTGACTTTTCTTTGTTTTTTTCAGTAAATCTTGAAAACAGCTGTTTTCAATGTGTTTATTACTGCTTTTCGACCTAAATCTCATAATTGCACTTAAGACACTTGATAAACTAAAACACATATGAATCGCGCGATTTTTATTTGATTTTTTCCAATTTGCAAGTTTAATGTGAGTCCGCGTGACTTTTCTTTGTTTTTTTCAGTAAATCTTGAAAACAGCTGTTTTCAATGTGTTTATTGATGTTTTTCGACCTAAATCTCATAATTGCACTTGAGACACTTGATAAACTAAAACACATATGAATCGCGCGATTTTTATTTGATTTTTTCCAATTTGCAAGTTTAATGTGAGTCCGCGTGACTTTTCTCTGTTTTTTTTTAGTAAATCTTGAAAACAGCTGTTTTCAATGTGTTTATTACTGCTTTGCGACCTAAATCTCAAAATTGCACTTAAGACACTTGATAAATTAAAACACATATGAATCGCGCGATTTTTATTTGATTTTTTCCAATTTGCAAGTTTAATGTGAGTCCGCGTGACTTTTCTTTGTTTTTTTTCAGTAAATCTTAAACACAGCTGTTTTCAATGTGTTTATTACTGCTTTTCGACCTAAATCTCATAATTGCACTTAAGACACTTGATAAACTAGAACACATATGAATCGCGCGATTTTTATTAGATTTTTTCCAATTTGCAAGTTTAATATGAGTCCGCGTGACTTTTCTTTGTTTTTTTTCAGTAAATCTTGTGTAATGATAAGGGGTGCCTGTCTCTCCTAATAATCTATGGGGGATATCATTTAGCTTCCCCAAGCTTAATATTCAATGGCTAAACTGCCGATCTTAGCTGGAATAAAAATGATGAGAAAAGAACAGGCCAATGTGCCGATTTGAGTTCTGATTGAAGAGTGCCTTTATTGATTCAATTCTTAGCCTATTTATACAAAATAATTCCTTACACACTAACAAGTAAAATATTCACTTATAACATACATATTAACATAATTTTCAATATCTAATATAAAAGTATACATATCATATGGTAAGCTATATTTTTGTCGTGTCATCAAATTCATGTTGAATATCCATGCCTATTTGATGACACACAAATATATTGGGTGAAGTGCAGGCACAGGCAGTGCATATCATAGAGGGACATTGAACCAAAACAATAGTAATTCAAAGCGTCAAGTGGCATTGGGTATATTTAAATATGAAGGCGAAATGCAGTCGCGTTTATTGACCGTAGATGTAAACAGAGTATTTACTATAAACCGAAAGTAATCTGAGGCGTTAAGTGACATTGAGTTTATTTGGATATAAAGACGGAATGCAGTTCTGTTTATTGACCGCGGATGTAAACGGAGTATCTATAATTGCTTTATGTTTTATAATGCTAAAGTCAATGACCGGATGGAACGACGTATTGTTTTGATTCTATGTATATGTAGTGTATGGGCACTACACTTGAAAACAGCTGTTTTCAATGTGTTTATTACTGCTTTTCGACCTAAATCTCATAATTGCACTTAAGACACTTGATAAACTAAAACACATATGAATCGCGCGATTTTTATTTGATTTTTTCCAATTTGCAAGTTTAATGTGAGTCCGCGTGACTTTTGTTTGTTTTTTTCAGTAAATCTTGAAAACAGCTGTTTTCAATGTGTTTATTACTGCTTTTCGACATTAATCTCATAATTGCACTAAAGACACTTGATAAAGTAAAACACATATGAATCGCGCGATTTTTATTTGATTTTTTACAATTTGCAAGTTTAATGTGAGTCCGCGTGACTTTTCTTTGTTTTTTTCAGTAAATCTTGAAAACAGCTGTTTTCAATGTGTTTATTGCTGCTTTTCGACCTAAATCTCATAATTGCACCTAAGACACTTGATAAACTAAAACACATATGGATCGCGAGATTTTTATTTGATTTTTTCCAATTCGCAAGTTGAATGTGAGTCCGCGTGACTTTTCTTTGTTTTTTCAGTAAATCTTGAAAACAGCTGTTTTCAATGTGTTTATCTCATAATTGCACTTAAGACACTTGATAAACTAAAACACATATGAATCGCGCGATTTTTATTTGATTTTTTCCAATTTGCAAGTTTAATGTGAGTCCGCGTGACTTTTCTTTGTTTTTTTTTTTCAGTAAATCTTGAAAACAGCTGTTTTCAATGTGTTTATTGCTGCTTTTCAACCTAAATCTCATAATTGCACTTAAGACACTTGATAAACTAAAACACATATGAATCGCGCGATTTTTATTTGATTTTTTCCAATTTGCAAGTTTAATGTGAGTCCGCGTGACTTTTCTTTTTTTTTTTTTTAGTAAATCTTGAAAACAGCTGTTTTCAATGTGTTTATTGCTGCTTTTCGAATTTAATCTCATAATTGCACTTAAGACACTTGATAAACTAAAACACATATGAATCGCGCGATTTTTATTTGATTTTCCAATTTGCAAGTTTAATGTGAGTCCGCGTGACTTTTCTTTGTTTTTTTCAGTAAATCTTGAAAACAGCTGTTTTCAATGTGTTTATTGCTGCTTTTCGACCTAAATCTCATAATTGCACTTTAGAAACTTGATAAACTAAAACACATATGAATCGCGCGATTTTTATTTAATTTTTCTAATTTGCAAGTTTAATGTGAGTCCGCGTGACTTTTCTTTGTTTTTTTCAGTAAATCTTGAAAACAGCTGTTTTCAATGTGTTTATTACTGCTTTTCGACCTAAATCTCATAATTGCACTTAAGACACTTGATAAACTAAAACACATACGAATCGCCCGATTTTTATTTGATTTTTGTCAATTTGCAAGTTAAGCATTTGGTTTTTCTTAGCAATCTGTTCGTGCTATTTTTCTCAAATTTTCATTTTCTCTAAAACCCAATTTTACTGTCTTCTTTTTGCTAAAAGCAAACGTCGCGTTGATTCGCAAAAAATATGCCATCCCGCTTACAAAAATAGCGTCGTTTCTCAGAGTATGATTAATTTCATAAGAAATAAGAATTTATTCTTACTTCGTATGTATTCAACCCTAATTTTTTTTGAACAATTTCATAATAAATGTATTTTATGAATTTTTTCATAATTCTTAAGAATATTATCATTAAATGTTTGGAAAAAAAATTACACCAGGCATTTTTGACCATCCCTGGTTATTTTTATTTGACATTAACCCATGTTCCATTTTATTCGCGAAGTGATCAAAGTTGACATATTCAATTCAAATCAAAGTTTAGTTCAGTTTAGTCATGTGTCAATCGTTCATTTTGAAAGATACAATCGTTCAAATATCGGTCAGGTGAAAGATTCGATCTTTTCAATCAATCGTTCATTCAATCAAAACCATTTCTTTTTCAGTTGTTTCGGTAATTGATGACAGCCAATACCAAAATGATTTTGAACGAAACCGTTCGTTCGTTCCCATTCTATTTTCATGTCAATTCATTTTTTTTTTTTTGTTCATGATATGAAAATTTGCTGTTCTGAGACTGAGAAACAAAACGGTTACTGTCTTCTGCCGAAATTCAAAAAAAAATATATATTTATCTAAGCACTGCAAAAATTTGGGATTTTTTTTTTTATTTTATTTTTCAGCAATTTTTTGTATTTTTGGTAGGTTTAGGATCAACATTGAAAAGAATAGTTTTTTTATAGCATAATTTTTATATAATAGAAGAATAATGGACCCGAATTTAAATAGAAAGCGTAGTGCCATTTGGATGCACTTTTCCCAGACAACCAACAATACGGCTAAACAAGTACAATCCGTCCAGAATTTGTTATTTACTGTTTAGCTATTACTAATTAGTACGAATATGTATGTACATACTTAAGAAAAATTGAATTGAATATACACACAGTTATTCACTATTTTAACTTCTTTCACTATTTTCACTTTACACTAGCCAAGTCATCAATCTAACGATACTTAACCCGTCGAAATAGAAGAAACTTAGGTAGGTACAGCCATTAGAAAAGTCCGTTCGAAGAAGAACTTCTTATTTTCTTCTTCTTCATATAGGACCTAAAACTTATGCCATAAGAGATAAGAAAACAAGTGATACAGCGTTTGAAAGGTGGCACTCCCTAGATAACGAATATGTATTTTTTAAGTCTCTAGGACTCTTAGTTTAGCCGCAAATCAAGTTTAAAGATGTCAACTTTGATACCCGTAGGACGCTTAGTTTAGCCGCAAATCAAGTTTAAAAATAAAAGTCTGTTTTTCAAAACAAGTGATACAGAGTTTGAAAGGTGGCACTCCCTAGATCACGAATATGTATTTTTTAAGTCTCTAGGACTCTTAGTTTAGCCGCAAATCAAGTTTAAAGATGTCAACTTTGATACCCGTAGGACGCTTAGTTTAGCCGCAAATCAAGTTTAAAAATAAAAGTCTGTTTTTCAAAACAAGTGATACAGCGTTTGAAAGGTGGCACTCCCTAGATCACGAATATGCATTTTTTAAGTCTCTAGGACGCTTAGTTTAGCCGCGAATCAAGTTTAAAGATGTCAACTTTGATACCCGTATCCATGATTTTCTTCCAATAAAGCAAGTTTTGCATCACCAATTTATAACTTTATTTCAATAAAATTTGTAAATTTTATTGAGTTATTTACTTTTCAAAAATTTGCATCGCAAAATGTATGCATACAACAAATCAGATGTTAGTAAGATGGACGTACTATAGAAATATATATACAATGTGAGTATTATGATTGTTGATTGCATGCTTGACTAGTGTGAACGCGAAACATCAATCGTTCATAATGCCGCGCTTGTCATGCTTGTAGTTGAGTGTGAACAGGAACACCCCTAATGAAACATTTACCTGTTTCAGTTCGCAGTCCAGTCCATTTCAGTTTAGCATCTTTGTCGTTTATTTGATACGTTCATTCTCGTTCATTCTAAAAGTATTGGAATTGGAACCAATCAAATTCAATCAAAAGTCAATCTAATCTTAATGTATTGTTCCAGTCCAGTTTGTTTTGTATCTTTGTCGCTCGAAAAGTATTGAAATTGTGATTGATTGAATTGGATTAGAGTGATTGCAATCAACAATACTTTTCGACGAACGGGTCATAAAGACCGAATCAATCACGATTGACACACCTCTAGTTCAGTTCAATAGTGTTCTCCAAACTTTTCGGTCGCGGTTGTTGTTTTGCCAAATATAATTGGCATTTTTATTAAAAAAAAAGTGAAAAAAATAATTAAATTTTTAAATTGCGCTGTGCTTCAAAGCTTCAAATCTTGGTAAGTTTAAACAATATAACATATTATTAGTTATACCTAGATATCTTAATTTTGGATATTTGCGTCTTGTTAAAATTGTTTGTGCCTCGTGTTTTTTGCGAAACAAGGCTGAAAAAAGTCTCACCTCGTGCCTAGTGTACAGTCTCTAAAGTGAATAAAACATATATTGAATTATTTAAAGATTGCTTTGAGTTTTGAAAATTAATTAAATGTAAAATAGTCGCTTCTGGAATCTGGACACTAGGTGAGACTTTTATCAGTCTTCTTTGACGCTGACGCTGGAATCTGGACACATGGTGAAGATCTTTTTAGTCTTGTGCCTTTGCACCTAGACAAGAGCATTAATTTAAAATCATTTTCAACAAATCCATTATTACAAAAAAGTTTCTAATATACACCATTTCATAATATACTCAGTGTTTTAGATTTTTATTAAATCGCAAAAACATGTCAGCCCGCCCAAAAAACATAGCGTCGTTTCTCAGAGTATGATAAGATTCATACAAATTAAGAATTTATTCATACTTCGTATGTTTTAAAAAAAAATATAAAATTTCATACTAAATGTTTGTTGCCCGCCTAAAAAACATAGCGTCGTTTCTCAGAGTATGATTAAATTCATACAAATTAAGAATTTATTCATACTTCGTATGTATTAAAAAAAATTATAAAATTTCATACTAAATGTTTGTTTATTATTTTTTTCATGACTCCACTCTCATCTGATCGGATTAGTTAAAGTGTTTCCTGCTGTTGTCGGCTGCGTAATTCATTTGGCTGGTGGTACAAAGGCATTTTTTGCCTCCAATAAATAGCAACAAATATATTTTATTCATTGATTGCGCTGTGCTTCGAAAAATCTTGGTAAGTTTAAATAATATATTATTGTTATACCTTAATTTTGGATATTTGCGTCTTGTTAAAATTGTTAATGCCGCGTGTTTTTTGCGAAACAAGGCTGAAAAAAGTCTCACCTCGTGCCTAGTGCACAGTCTCTAAAGTGAATAAAACATATATTGAATTATTTAAAGATTGCTTTGAGTTTTGAAAATTAATTAAATGTAAAATACTCGCTTCTGGAATCTGGACACGAGGTGAGACTTTTATCAGTCTTCTTTGACGCTGACGCTGGAATCTGGATACTTGGTGAGGATCTTTTTAGTCTTGTACCTTGGCACCTAGACAAGAGCATTAATTTAAAATCATTTTCAACAAAATCCATTATTACAAAAAAGTTTCTAATATACACCATTTCATAATATACTCAGTGTTTTAGATTTTTATTAAATCGCAAAACATATCAGCCCGCCTTAAAAACAGCGTCGTTTCTCAGAGTATGATTAAATTCATAATGCTTAGAATTTATTCATACTTCGTATGTATTCAGTCTAACATTTTGTGAAAAAATTGTTTATACATTTTTTCATAATTTTTAGGAATCCTATAATTACAAAAAAAAATCCTTCGGCAGAGACTCTGGACTAATCTAATCGAAATAGTTAAAGTGTTTTTTTATTTGGCTGGATATTATAGGCATTTTTTGGTTTAAATAAATTGCAGCAAATATTTGAATTGTATGCATTGATTGCGCTGTGCTTCGAAAAATCTTGGTAAGTTTAAATAATATAACATTTTATTAGTTATACCTACCTACATATATTATTTTTGGGAGCTGGACCCGAAGACTTTTCTCAGTCTTCTTTGATGCTGACCAATAGCCAAGTGGCACATAAAGACAAGAGCATTCATTCTTTAGAACAAAACACAATCCGACATGCTGCCTGAGCTAATAGCTTTGAACAAAAACTTTAAATTCAATAAACTTTCCTTATGCAGACCAATTCACTCAGTGTATTTAGAGTATCACTGATAAACAACATTGTCTTTCAAAAACTATTTGACTAGGAATCAAGTTATAGCTATTTTTAGAACCTTATGCAATTCGACATACTAGATGAGTTCATAATTTTGAATAAAATATACATTTTCAATAAAAGTTGCTTATGCAAACCATTACCTACCATAACATATACTCAGTGACTCAGTTTTTTTTTTTAGATTTTCACTGATAAACAACATTGTCTTTCAAAAATTATTTGACTAGGAATCAAGTTATAGCTATTTTTAGAACCTAATGCAATTCGACATACTAGATGAGTTCATAGTTTTGAATAAAATATACATTTTCAATAAAAGTTGCTTTTGCAAACCATTACCTATCATAACATAAACTCAGTGACTCAGTTTTTTTTTAGATTTTTACTGATGAACAACATTGTCTTTCAAAAACTATTTGACTAGGAATCAAGTTATAGCTATTTTTAGAACCAAATGCAATTCGACATACTGGATGAGTTCATAGTTTTGAACAAAAACTTTAAATTCAATAAAATTTCTTTAAATTTTCTTTATTTATATATATAATATTTGTTTAGTTAGCTACTTTATGTCAAATTCTTTCAAAACAAAGACCAATTGAAAAATAACTTTTTTCTATTGAATTTAATTTTTCTAAACCTGGTTGAAAAGCAATTTTTTTGAAAAGAATTTGACATAATAAAGAGAAAAATGTCAAACAATAAGCAATAATGCTTTTTTCTCTTTTTTTTCTGATTTGTAGTTGTCTTTGGTGAAAATTTTAAGTTGCGGAGTTAGTGGACAGTGGACGTTAAATAAAAAGTAAGTTTAAACACTATTTAATATCATTTTGTTTTAATATTTCGTTTTGGTCTAAATTCGAATTAGATTACAGGTGTACTTAATTGTTTGATGAACCTAATTCAACCAAACATACTAGCTGAGTTTTGAATAAATTATGCAATTGCTATAAAATTTATGAAATTTACCAATGCACTCAGTGTATTAAAATTTTCATTCGGAACTCCCACTGTATAACAATTTATTAACAAAATATTTATATGTATAATATTTGTTTAATGAGCAACTTTATGTCAAATTCTTTAAAAACAAAGACCATATGAAAAATAAGTTTTTTTCTAGTGAATTTAATTTTTCCAAATCTGGATGAAAACTATTTTATTTTTGAAAAGAATTTGACATAATAAAGAGAAACATATAAAACAATAAACAACAATGTTTTTTTTCTCTTTTTTCTGATTTGTAGTTGACTGTGGTGAAAATTTTATGTTGCGGAGTTTGTGAACAGTGGGCATTAATAAAAACAGTAAGTTTAAACACTATTTAATATCATTTTGTTTTAATAATGTGTTTTAGTCCTAAAAACTTTTTGACTCAGAACCTAGTACTTTTAGAACCTAATTAAATCTGACATTATGGCTGAGTTAATCGTTTTGAATGAAAATTAAAACTATAATTACAAAAAAGTCATTCCACACTCGGATCTGCTGTATTATTAGCTTTGTAATTTATTAGTTAGTTGTATGCAGAAAAATTAATGGAATTTTTTTGTTTAAATAACACAATAAATGAAAAAAATTATTCGATTTTGCCGCATTGGGTGTGGTGTGCTGCTATAAATCGCCAAACTTCTCAAATACTATTTGACTTAGAATAAATTTGTAGGTGTTTTTTGAGCATTTTATATTATATATAACAACTAGAAGAAAGTACCCGGCGTTGCCCGGGCACTCGGTGCACTCAGCCTAGAACGATGTCTATATTCCTAATCCTTGTTTTAATAAAAAACAAAAATACATTTGGACACATTTTTTTTTTATTTATTTATTTATATTTTATATTATATTTTATCTAAATTCAAAATTTCAAGGGAAGTAGAATCATTGTCAAACTTCTCATCTTTCTCTTCAGGGAACTCATCATCGAAATTTAACGAAGAGCAGTTCGAAATTTCCATTTTTTCTTTTTCTGACATTTCTGCTACTTCTGCTTGTTTTTGTTGTTTTGGACCCTTTTTTGTTGTTCGCTTCGTTGTTGTTGTTGACGTCTCTGTTGTTCTTGTGGTTTTTGGGTAACAGGAACTTTCAATGCGTGATTAACCAGCTCAGTAAAATTTAACATGTTAATCAAGAATGCTGCAAGTAAGTTGGAAAAAAATATTAGTCTCTTAATACTTGGTCGCACTGCTATGGGTTCCAATATGAATTCAAGTAAATCAAAATTTAAAATAAATTATTTGTATACCCAATTTTTTCGAGTTCCGGAAGTGCAACTTTGGTGTCGTTTTTTAGCCAAACCGTGGACATCTGTCCAGAAATATAGTGCTGACGACCTTGTTTGACATTTCTTCTATCGAACAGCATGTGGACCTTGTAAATCGGTTCATTTATGGCTGAAAAACAGACGGATTAAATTCGGTCCATAAAATAGTTTAACTTTCGGTGATTTTTTAATTTTTTTTAAAATTTTTTTATATAACCTTTCTGGTTCAGATTTACGGTAAATTTAATTTTAATCAATTTGTTTTGGCGCTTGTCTGCGATATGCATATTTTTCTCTAACCTATTAGCATCGCCATCTGTACATCATCATTTTCAAAACGGAAAAGGAGTCCCCTTTACATTATAGATTATTATTAAGCCCTCTGCTGGTGATATTAATATCGTAATTGAGGAGAAGCAGGTAGTCAAAATAAGAACTAAGGAATCTTTTCTCTTTAGTACAAACCTGATTACTGCAGCGCCAAAACATGAACTTGACGTTTGACGTAAAACGATGACGCGTTGGATTTGACAAACTACTTTTTACTGTCAGATAAAACAGCGATGGCATTTGAATTTGTCACCCCTATAGCCAAAGCTGTCAAATTATTGAATTCATTGTTTGCGCCAAACCTATACCAGACAATTCCCAATGCCTCCAAATAGTTCGCCAACAAACGTCAAATGCTTCACTTTGACTGATTGGGAATGGGACAAAATATAGAAACGTCAATTTACGTCGGATGAGTACGTCCATATGAACATCGTCTAAAGGTGACAGATTCAAATAGACATTTGTGAAAGTTATTTGTCAAATAAAAAATGAATTCAATAGCTTGACACCTTTCACCTTAAAGGTGACAGATTCAAATGTCATCGCTGTTTTTACGTGAAAAGTCAAAGTGATGCATTTGACGTTTGTTGGCGAACTGTTTGGAGGCATTGGAAATTATCTGGTATAGGTTTGGCGCAAAAAATGAATGCAAATATTTGACAGCTTTGACTATAGGGGTGACGGATTCAAATGCCATCGCTGTTGTATCTGACAGTAAAAAGTAATTTGTCAAATCATTTTACGTCAAACGTCAAATTCATGTTTTGGCGCTGCAGTAATAAGGTTTGTAATAAAGAGCAAGGTTAGGTTAGGTTTATGTGGCTGTCAGGAAGACTACTGACACACTTAGACCACAGATAGGTCCGTTGTGAAACCACGAAATGAGCGAGGGAGTACCTCTTTAATTAAACCAGTTGGAGCTTCTTAAGAAGCGATGTAAAGATAGAATATCTACGTTCGACAAATCGCTAGGATCGTCGAAAAAGAAATTACCCAGGTGTAATTTACATCTTTGGGAGAGAGCTGGGCATGAACAGAGAAGATGGGTGATAGTCTCCTCCTCCTCCTCGTCCATGCAGCTTCTGCAAAAATCATTAGAGAATACGCCAAGTCTTATGGTTTGTCTTCCTATGAGGCAGTTTCCGGTTATGACACCAATTACGGAGCTAAGATGTAATCTGCTCATAGATAACAAACATTTAGTACGTTTCTGATCTAATTTTGGCCAGATTTGTTTTGTCGCTACGCAGGTAGTAGTGTTTTCTCTATGGCATTTAGTTTTAGCATGAGTTTGCTTGTAGCGATAGGTATACCAATATTCACCTTGTTAGGTAAAACCAGCAATAGGGTTCCATTTCTGGCGAGTTCATCGGCTTTGCAGTTTCCCTCAATGTCTCTGTGTCCCGGCACCCAGAAAAGGTGAATGTTGAACTGTTCTGCCATCTCCATGAGAGATGATCGACAGTTGCGGGCAGTTATTGAGTTTGTGGAAACAGCACAGATTGATTTAAGGGCTGCCTGACTGTCTGAAAATATACGGATATCCTTTGCAGATATCACGTTTTCCCTTAACCAGGATAATACCTCTTTAATTGCCAGAATTTCCGCTTGGAACACACTACACGTCAGGGAGACAGAAGGAGAGACTTAAATTTAGTCTGTCTGAGTACACGCCACCACCAACCCCATCTTTAGTTTTTGAGCCATCAGTATAAAAATGAACTGATTCATCTTTCAAGAATCTCTCATTTTCCCAATTGGATCTTGGTGGGATGGTGACTTGAAAATTCTTGTCAAAAACTAGCTGGGGTATAGAGTAGTCGGAGTGACTTAATTTTGGTCCGAATGCTTTCAGAATAATGGAGTGACCAATTGAGTTATCGGTCCATTGAGAGATGGCTTTTAGACGAACGGCTGTGCTTGCGGCCGTTTGTTTGCTGAAAATATCAAGGGGTATGAGATTAAGTAGAATATCAAAAGAAGCTGAAGGTGTCGAATGGAGAGCTCCGCTAATACACATACAGGCTGACCGTTGGACTTTACTTAACTTGTCACGATATGTAACTTTGTCTAGGGCAGTCCACCATACTGCTACCCCGTAAGTTAGTATCGGTCTGATGACCGCTGTGTAGAGCCAGTGGGTTATGTAAAATGGGGCTTATCCCCATTTATTTCCGATAGCTTTTTTGCAAGAGAAGAGTGCTACTGTGGCTTTCCTAACTCTTTCTTGTATATTTGCTTTTCAATGTAGTTTTTTGTCCAGGATAAGACCTAGATATTTAGCTTCATCTGAAAAACTTAGTGGAGTTCCCATAATTGATGGGGGACTTATTTGGCGAATTTTATATTTTCTGGTGAAGAGGACAAGTTCAGTTTTGTTTGGGTTTATGCCCAGTCCGCATTTTTCTGCCCATTTGAGCATAATATTTAGAGCATTTTGCATTAATTCAACGAGAATTTGAGCATGTTTTCCCGATATTGCAATGGCAACATCGTCGGCATACGCGATCACTTTGAAACCTTCTTTTTCTAGGCTTTCTAACACATCATTAACGACTATGTTCCATAGAAGTGGGGAAAGGACTCCGCCTTGAGGTGTACCTCTGCTGACAGATCTTCTTTCATGAGTGCCAACTAATAATGAATTTATAATTCTACTTTCTAGCATAAGATTGATTAGGTCATTCAGTGAACCATGTATACCTAGTTTCTTCAGTGACGCTGTGATTGCTCGATAGCTGACATTATTGAAGGTGCCTTCAATATCGAGAAATGCGACTAGAGTGTACTTTTTATGATGTAGTGAGTATTCGATAGTACGTACCAGTTTATGTAAAGCCGTTTCTACCGATTTTCCTTTACAATAAGCGTGTTGTGCAGTAGATACCAGATTAGGATCTATGGCATTACGCAGATGGATATCGATCAATCTCTCTAGAGTTTTGAGAAGGAACGATGATAGGCTAATTGGTCTGAGATCTTTAGGGTTTACCTGGGAGCGTTTTCCGGCTTTGGGTATGAAGGCAACCTTTACCTCTCTCCATAAAGAGGGAATGTAAGTAAATTTTACGCAACCAATTAGGATGATCTCTAGGATAGGTACTATGATATCCGAGGCAAATTGAAGCTCGGCAGGTATTATGCCGTCGGGCCCGGGAGATTTGTAAGGATCAAAGCTGTTTATAGCCCATTTCAGTTTATCCTTAGAAATCAGACCAACAATATTTGTCTGTGTGTTGCTTGATAATGAATCAATGTTATTTATATTTTGTGAGCTACCTGGAAAATGGGTGTCTAGTAGCAAGGTGAGCGATTCTTCGCAAGAGTTGGTCCAAGAGCCGTTAGCTGTCTTAAGGGAGCTAGGCATTGTAGGATTTTTTGATAGAATTTTTCTTAATCGTGAAGCTTCTGAAGTTTCTTCTATTTTTCCACAGAAGTTCCTCCAGGAGGTTCTTTTATTATTTCTTAATTCTTTTTTATAAATTTTTAGGGATTCTTTATAAAATTCCCAGTCCAGACTATCTCTAGAATGTTTAGCTCGGTTAAAAAGTTGTCTGCACTTTTTCCTGAGCAGTTCTAGTCCCGAGTTCCACCAACGTGGTTTCTGTTTACCTCTTATTTTAGTAAGAGGACAAGAAATGGACATTGATTTATTGAGAGCTAGGGTGAGATCTTTGACTTTATCATCAAGATCATTTTTATTAGAAGGGATACTTAAGAGTGGTGGTTTAACTAATCTTACTTAAGTTTCTCTATATAGTTGCCAGTTGGTTCTCCGATAATTGCGGAAAGCTGGCTGTTTTTTAGTTTCTTCATCAAGGCAAAATTGGATGTATCTGTGATCAGAGAACGAATGTTCCTTAGAAATTCTCCATTTTTTGATCTTGTGATGAATCGTGTCGGAGACAAGAGTGATATCTAGAACCTCTTGTCGGTTTTTGGTAATGAATGTTGGTTCATTGCCAATGTTACTTACTATAAGGTTAGTACTTAGAATAAAATCAAAAAGTGACTCACCTCTGTCATATATGTCTGTACTTCCCCAGACGGTATGATGGGCATTAGCGTCGCACCCGATGATAAGGCAGACTTTCTGTCATTCTGCTTCTCTGATCAGTTTCTCTAGCTTGTCGCCAGGAAGAGGGCCAAGGTGGTCATGGCCGAGATACGCTGATGCTAACCAGTACGCCCCGTGATTGGTTTGTAACCTAACTACGGTTACATCACGATCGCTGTAATCAGGGAGTAAATATACATTAATGCTACTTTTTAGTAATATGCAAGATCTAGGGTCACATTTATTTGATGCATACAGCAGGTAGTATCCGGGAGTCCTGAGTCCTTGAACAGTGGAATTGACAATCCAAGGTTCTTGGATCAGGACGATGTCTTCCCCTTTGTTTTGTAGACGGAGAAGAAGGGAGGCCGAAGCCAATTTGGAGTAATGGGTGTTAATCTGTACTAACTGCACCATCTTGGTTACAGCTAGGTGGATCAACCCCCACCACAGTTTGGTCGAGATCTACATCGGAATCGAAATCCGATTTAAGAAGGTCGTCCTCATTGCAAGATGTTTCATTTGCGGAGTCAACAATATCCATGTCGGAGTGTTTGTTAACGTTAGGAGCCTCTTCAACAGATGGCGGTTTTATATAAATGGAGGACGACACAGTGGAGGAGGTGCCTGGAGTATCTACCTCCATTGTCTGAAGGTCGATACCCGAGGCATGTTCCTTCTCTGCAAATACATCCTGTGATTTTGATGGCATCGCGTTCGATGCGTTTTCCTCGTCTTTTTTATATACTTTGAGAGTTATGGTAGACCATCCAAACCTAACCACACCTTGGGCTTAAGCCAATGGAGCCAATGAGTCCTTATTTATCACCACGATGGCTGATCTATAAGAACCCCGTGGATCTTCAAGCTTTGCAACCTTCCAGTCGTGAGTAGGCAAGGATGGATTACCATACTGAAGCATCTTGAGGATGGTTTCTTTATTGGAGAGTTCAGCCGGGACATTAGTGCGGGCTCTCGGTCTACACGGGATATTCTCCTTTGCCACAACCTCGAGTTTTGCATTTGGCCATAGGCCCTCTTACCTGCCGACAGCAAGTTTGTACAGGTCACACGATCTCTCACTATCAAAGGCAACTAGCTTGACTCGACCTTGATACCAACCCGCATCTTCAAAAATTGCAGGTTCCCCTGGATTTTCTAGCATGAGGTTCCAGTATGAGGCTTGGAGTTTCTTCAAAACCATTTGCCAATGATCGGGAGAGATCGCGCCATCTGCATTACTACTGTCGATGACAGCCAGAATGGTTTTGTCTTTTAGCACGGCGCTAAAGGACAGATCTTTCCTGGTAAAGGATGGAGCGCCAGCGGTGTTCGCCTTTGGCCTTTTGGGTTCTGGAGTGGTTCCCTCGGAAAACCTTAGTCGCTTTGACGTTAAGTCGCTGCAGGTCTGAAGTTGGGCTAATGTGTTTTTGGCCCAGGCAAGTTTTTCGGATTGCTTTGAGTCTATTTCAGATGCTGGCAAGGCACCGATCACCTTCACTATTCTCGTAGCGTTCCTGAATTCCTTTTTCATTGTCATTTTCTTCCTCTTCTCGGTGGGAGTAGGTCTACATGACGTATTACCACTGCCATCGAGGAGGGGATCCTCCGTTGTGTTCGGAAGAGATCTACCTTGTCTAGTGGTGGGACCAACAGTCGCGGTCGAACCTTGAGCCAGAGCAGTAACTCCCGAATACACGAGAGGTTTTGTACGGGCGGTTTGTGTGGGAGTTCCACTAAGGGCTGCGTTTTTCGCAGCAGAAGAGAGGTTGGCAAGACCCTTGTCAGCTTCTTTGAGTCCTACCGAGTTCGGAGTGGGTACGTTACCAGCGGGCAGATTGTTATCTCCTCCACAGGTAGTAGCGTCTAGACTGTGGGACGCTCCACAACCCCGGGGTGGCTTGTTAACCTTTCCGGAAATAGTGGTCGTCACACTAGTCCTACCGCTATTTAAAGCTTTTTCAGTTGGAATGGCCAAAGTTTGTTTTTTGTTTGTGTTCGTGTTGTTATTTGTCACTGGCGACTTATCCTCTTTCGAGGCCAAGCCATCGCCGGCAGTCGTGACTCCTACCGACTTTTGAACCGATATCCCAGTTCGATTTTTATACTTTTTGTTTACTTTTTCCATATTTTTTTTCAAGTCTTCATACTTGTGTTTTGTTTTTGAGTTATGTTGGTTTGTGTGGCTCTGTAGCTGGATTGCGAGAGAACCCCTCAATTAAGCACCCCCACCACGACAAGGTCAACTCATAAGGGGTGTTAAAGAGCAAATATAACTTAGTTCTTATTTTGACTACTTGTTGCGCATTTATTAAGAATTTATGACCGAATTTCTCATCTCTTCAATTCGATACTTATGGTGACTACGTAGTAGTGTTTTTTCACTTCATCATATACGTGTAGCGCAGTAGTAGTCAAGTTTGTACTAAAGACCAACGATAACGTATTATAGATGATGTGTCGCTTGTCTCCATGTTTGCTTTATTATGTATTTTTATGTTTATTTTTTAAAATAAAAACGATTATATTTTTCTTAAAAATTAACAATTTATTTAAACTTTATGTAGCAAACAATTTTTTTTTATATAAATATAAATAACTAGCGACGCGTTTCAGAACTCATGTTCATAATCAAATTATTACAAAAAATCATAACAGCAAACATAACCTTAAAAAATAACGAAAGCATAAAAAATAGCCTAGAACTAATCGAAAAAACAAAAACAATAAACATTCTACTACAACACAAACTGATTTCCTTCGATGTAACTAATATGTACACTAATATCCCAGTAACAGAAACAATAAATATAGTAAAAGAAAACCCTATCAACACAGCCAAAATAACGATACAACAAATAAATGAAATAATCAAATTATTACAAATTATACACAAGCAAAATTACTTCACATTCAACAACCATACATAAAAGAAGGGCTCGCAATGGGATCACCATTAAGTGGACTTCTAGCTGATATATATTTAAACCATTTTGAGAACAAATACATCTTATCTAACCTCAACCCATTACAAAAACAAATAACTTTCTACAGCAGATAAGTCGATGAAACTTTCATAATTTTTAATGGTACAAATAGACAAATAGACATACTTAATAAATATATTAACAACATTAACCAACAAATAAAATTCACTGTCGAAAATGAGCAAAATAAATCAATAAATTTCCTAGACTTCAACATAAAAAAGCACAACAACAAACTGGAATACAGCATCTACAGGAAACCAACAACAACAGACACCACCATCCACAATGACTCCCACCATCCAAGATCACAAAAGCTCGCAGCATTCAACGCCTTTATAAATAGAGTTCTCAGCATCCCAATGAGCAAACAAAGTTATGACGATGAAATAAACATAATAAAACACATAGCCCTAAGAAATGGATACACCACAGATATGATCGACCAATTGATCAACAAAAGACGGAAGAAAATAAACAAACCTAATGATACAAGTAACCAAATTGAAAAAACTAACTACACATCAGTAACATACACCAATTGGCTTCCACACACCATCCACAACGAATTCAAAAAGCAAAACTTCACAATTTCATACAGAACAAACAACAATATATTCAAATTTCTCCAACCAAAAAATAACAACAACAACAAAAAACATCAACTGGCGTTTACAAAATAACTTGCGACGATTGCAACAAATATGATATAGGACAAACAGGAAGATCTTTTCACGAAAGATTCTTGGAACATAAACCAAAACCAAACACCAGATCAACATATGGAATACACTTAATAGAAAATAATCATAACTATACAAGCTTTGAGCATAACCTAAAAATATTACAGACATGCAAAAAAGGGTAAACACTAGACACCTTAGAGGAATTTGAAATATATAAAGCCAACAAGATAGAACAAACAGAATACTAAATGACAAATTAACAATAAAACAGAATATATTATTTGACACAGCTTTGAAATTTACAAAAAACAACAAAAAGAAATAAGAGAAAGAAAGCTTTCCAAAAAAGCTGCTCCCACACTCAAAACAATAGCAATCTGACAACAACAACACAACAGAAAGATGAACAATAGAAAAAAACCAAAAGTTTAGTAAACAGTAGCCCAATGATAGAACATGAGTTCTGAAACGCGTCGCTAGTTATTTATATTTATATAAAAAAAAATTGTTTGCAACATAAAGTTTAAATAAATTGTTAATTTTTAAGAAAAATACAATCGTTTTTATTTTAAAAAATAAACATAAAAATAGATAACGTATTACTAATTTTGACTACTCGCTGCGCATATCAACTTTACCAATCCTCAATAAGTTTAACAATGGTAGGTATGACAGTTGGGCGAAATGCCCGTGAAATATTTTGTGAGCTCTCTTTAATATTCACTGATGACAGTTGTTAGAAAAAATTGGAAACGTGAAACGTCGCAATGGTAAGAAAAATTACTTTAATTGTTCGCCGGGCAAAAGTTTTTTTAAAAATTAACCCAGTTTTAAAGTGTATTTTGTTATTTTTAATATCCTAAAACCTGACGAACAGTTAAAAATAATTTTTACAATAAATTTTAGAAAAGAATAGTTTGTTGTTATATGTGTTTTACCACAGTAACAATATAACAAATAAACTAACAAAACTACTCTTTTATATAGTAGTAGGAAGTAGGATAACATGCCAGAGCAGCAATCGTCTTTTCAAAGCTGTTCACGAGAAGAAGTGCATCAGAGCAGAGACGAAGAGTTCAAAGCAGGACAAGCAATAGAAAAGCTTTTTGAAAATGCAATAAAATGGTCTTTATTATTACACTCTACTGACAGTTTTTCAAAGAAAGATGTTTACGAAATTCAGAAAGGTGCCTTGACTTTCATGATCGAACCAATTCTCGAAATTATTGATAGCTTTGTCAAACTTAAATTTAACGAAAATGCTGAACTTTTAAATGAAATGTCTAGTATTATAAATGCACTCAAGAACCCATTTCAAAGGTGCAGTTCAGATTATCTCCTAGCTTAAAAACTTAAAAGTTCTGGATACATGGACGATTTAAATGAGTTTGTAATTGATAAAGAAATTAAAACGACCTATCATAATGGAATGTTACATCTAGATGAAGTTACTGACAAAGGTATTTTATTACCACTTCGCTCACAATTCAAAACATTATTCCAAACGAAAAACTTTCTTGTAGATATGTTTAAACACATAAAATTTTTGGAAACAAATGGTCAAATTTTGTACACTGAGAATTGTTGAAAACAAAGTCTAAACTGTATCCAAACAAAATACTAATTCCATACTTCTTTTATACTGATGAATTCGAAATAAACAATCCTCTTGGTTCTCATTCGTCAATTCATTCCATTTGCAACTTTTATTATTCATTCGCATGTATGCCATATAATGAAGCGAAATTGGAAAATGTATTTTTAGCAACGGAAGGCGATGTATATAGACAACTGAAGGCGATGTATATCACGTTCATTTTGTGTTGGGCCTTATACTGGGTGATAACTTAGGCTTAAACTCACTTCTGGGTTTTAACAAATCTTTTTCTGGAACATTCTATCGATTACAAAGAGACAAATGTATACAAGTTTGTGTTGAAGAACCAGATAGAATGAGAAATAAATGTAACTACGACTTTGATTTACAGAAAAGCAATCCGAAAGAAACTGGTATTTTTGGTGAATGCTGTTTTAATGCTATTCCCTCATTTCATGTTGTTGACAATTTTAGCGTGGATGTTATGCATGATATATTCGAAGGTATTTGTCACTATGATCTCTGTCACATAATAACTCAATTTACTCAAATAAGGAAATATTTTTCATTAGAAACATAAAACAAACGTAAACAAACATTTGAATATGGTCCAACAGAAATAGGAAATGCCTCGAATGAAATACACTCAAACCATTTGAAAAATCGCCATTTACGGTTATCAGCAAGAGAAATGCTAACTTTTGTTCAGTTCTTACCCCTTATGATAGGGGATTTGGTGCCATCAATGGATGATGTTTGGGTTTTTCTTTTGAACCTCCTGGAAATAATTAATTTGGTTCTTTGCTTTGAAGTGACAGATGAGTCAATTTCAACTTTAAGGACGAGAATAAAAACTCATAATGAACAATATGTACAACTTTTTCATGATATTTTGAAACCAAAAAGCTTTAAATTATATTCACATGCTATAACATCTAGGAAAAATATATGCCTTACTTTGGCCAAAAAGGATCAGCTTAAGTTTGTGAACAGAATTTTAAATTATAACTATAATATTACAAAACATGAATTTTGGAAAAAGGACGAAATGCAGAGTGGATTATTTTCTTTAATAAGCAAAAATATGAAAGTCCCACAAGACAAGCTAAAATATTTTCGCAAGGTTGAAAATATAATGGCATACTGTATAAAACCGACTTCTATGTGTCAAAGTTAACTGATGATTATAATATTTATGTGGTGATAAATATCGTGCAAAACGGGGAAGAACTTGTTTTGTTTTGTCAAAAACTAAGAGAAGTTTATTACGATCCCCACTATATGGCATTTGAAATCGATTGCTCTTTGCTAGGTGAATATTTTATTTTGCATTTTGAGGAGTTAATAGGACCACCATCAACAGTTATCAAAACAGCGAAAGGAAAAAGTATGATACTTATAAAAGAATACTTTTTACCGTAAAGAAGGTGAATACAGTAACAACAATAAGCTTGTTAAAAAAAACGCAATATAAAATATTTTTCTATATTGAAGTTATTTTTACTACCAACGAAAAAAACATACTTGCAGTAAATATAAAAATAAGATGGAGGATTGCACAGAAATTGCTGAGAAAGAACAAAGGTCTACTGAACCATTAACCTTTTCATACACAGAGGATTGCACAGAAATTGCTGAAAAGGAACATAGTTCTGAACCATTTTCATACACAGAAATTGATCCCCCCTCGTATGGAAAAGCTATAATACAGAGTGTTCAACACTTGACCGAGATAGATTTGAAAAACTTTTCATAGACTATAGAATACACGAATCAGAAAAGTAACCTTTTACAGGAAAGCGACACTGTGACTACATCATGTTCTGATGCAACACCACATTCTGATACAGCTGATGAAATGTTCAAAGAACTTCTCAAGACCTGGAATTTAGAACATCTAACATATTTCCTGATAAGTAAGGATATTTTTTTTTTATTAAAAATATATACACAGCTTCTTTTCGCCTATTCAGAACTTTGCCTCTTCATTATCTTAAACTAATTCTTAACATTCATAATATTTTTTCAAAATATAGATGAAAAATTAAACATCGAGAATTTAAAAATAATAAAACGACGTCACATTAATATACTTTTCAAAAATCAAAAAATGGGTGATGTGTTGGTTTTTGAAGACAATTTAAGGAAATGGCGAAAAAGGATTTAAGGATTTGTCAAAAACTAAGAGAAGTTTATTACGATCCCCACTATATGGCATTTGAAATCGATTGCTCTTTGCTAGGTGAATATTTTATTTTGCATTTTGAGGAGTTAATAGGACCACCATCAACAGTTATCAAAACAGCGAAAGGAAAAAGTATGATACTTATAAAAGAATACTTTTTACCGTAAAGAAGGTGAATACAGTAACAACAATAAGCTTGTTAAAAAAAACGCAATATAAAATATTTTTCTATATTGAAGTTATTTTTACTACCAACGAAAAAAACATACTTGCAGTAAATATAAAAATAAGATGGAGGATTGCACAGAAATTGCTGAGAAAGAACAAAGGTCTACTGAACCATTAACCTTTTCATACACAGAGGATTGCACAGAAATTGCTGAAAAGGAACAAAGTTCTGAACCATTTTCATACACATAAATTGATCCCCCCTCGTATGGAAAAGCTATAATACAGAGTGTTCAACACTTGACCGAGATAGATTTGAAAAACTTTTCATAGACTATAGAATACACGAATCAGAAAAGTAACCTTTTACAGGAAAGCGACACTGTGACTACATCATGTTCTGATGCAACACCACATTCTGATACAGCTGATGAAATGTTCAAAGAACTTCTCAAGACCTGGAATTTAGAACATCTAACATATTTCCTGATAAGTAAGGATATTTTTTTTTTATTAAAAATATATACACAGCTTCTTTTCGCCTATTCAGAACTTTGCCTCTTCATTATCTTAAACTAATTCTTAACATTCATAATATTTTTTCAAAATATAGATGAAAAATTAAACATCGAGAATTTAAAAATAATAAAACGACGTCACATTAATATACTTTTCAAAAATCAAAAAATGGGTGATGTGTTGGTTTTTGAAGACAATTTAAGGAAATGGCGAAAAAGGATCAGCTTATGTTTGTGAACAGAATTTTAAATTATAACTATAATATTACAAAACATGAATTTTGGAAAAAGGACGAAATGCAGAGTGGATTATTTTCTTTAATAAGCAAAAAGATGAAAGTCCCACAAGAAAAGCTAAAATATTTTCGCAAGGTTGAATATATAATGGCATACTGTATAAAACCGACTTCTATGTGTCAAAGTTAACTGATGAGTATAATATTTATGTGGTGATAAATATCGTGCAAAACGGGGAAGGACTTGTTTTGTTTTGTCAAAAACTAAGAGAAGTTTATTACGATCCCCACTATATGGCATTTGAAATCGATTGCTCTTTGCTAGGTGAATATTTTATTTTGCATTTTGAGGAGTTAATAGGACCACCATCAACAGTTATCAAAACAGCGAAAGGAAAAAGTATGATACTTATAAAAGAATACTTTTTACCGTAAAGAAGGTGAATACAGTAACAAAAATAAGCTTGTTAAAAAAAACGCAATATAAAATATTTTTCTATATTGAAGTTATTTTTACTACCAACGAAAAAAACATACTTGCAGTAAATATAAAAATAAGATGGAGGATTGCACAGAAATTGCTGAGAAAGAACAAAGGTCTACTGTACCATTAACCTTTTCATACACAGAGGATTGCACAGAAATTGCTGAAAAGGAACAAAGTTCTGAACCATTTTCATACACAGAAATTGATCCCCCCTCGTATGGAAAAGCTATAATACAGAGTGTTCAACACTTAACCGAGATAGATTTGAAAAACCTTTCATAGACTATAGAATACACGAATCAGAAAAGTAACCTTTCACAGGAAAGCGACACTGTGACTACATCATGTTCTGATGCAACACCACATTCTGATACAGCTGACGAAATGTTCAAAGAACTTCTCAAGACCTGGAATTTAGAACATCTAACATATTTCCTGATAAGTAAGGATATTTTTTTAATAAAAATATAAACACAGCTTCTTTTCGCCTATTCAGAATTTTGCCTCTTCATTATCTTAAACTAATTCTTAACATTCATAATATTTTTTCAAAATATAGATGAAAAATTAAACATCGAGACTTTAAAAATAATAAAACGACGTCACATTAATATACTTTTCAAAAATCAAAAAATGGGTGATGTGTTGGTTTTTGAAGACAATTTAAGGAAATAACGCTCAAGTTTATCATTGCATATAGATGAAGAGGTTACTGATGATTTTCCTGAAAAAGCAACTAAAAATCCAATAATGTATCAATCAAGTGCGTCAAACTTTTCTTCGCCGAGTACCTCAAGAGGACTAGACTCCCCAGAGCCAAATGAAATCTGCATAAGATTGGCGGACATATTAAGGTGTCAGAAATCAAAAATTATCACAAAATATTTCGAGGAGCACTCCAAATTATTAGAGGAACATCGAAATATGTTGATAAAAAATATATGCAACTACTTTCAAGATAACAACTCAAACATATCTTTAGCCACCAGCCATAGGTTGGAATATTACCGTGTGGGTAATAGGGGAAAAATTTATTCCAAAGCTTTCTACTACAAAAAAACTCATCGTTCATTTCTCAAGCGGACATCAGTTATCGACACAAACGCTTCTGACAGCCTTGATACTGAAACAACAAAGACACGTTAAATACAATTCAGTTAGTATCTTCATTTATTTATTCATGTATCTACTACTTAGAATGTTGTACCTATAGAAATATTTAATTCTTATCATTATCGATATTTGCCACTTAACCATTAATGAAGCTTTATTGTTGTGATTAATTTCAATTTTGGTCGTTTGCAAAAAAATCACTAACATAACATAAAAGCATTTAAAATATCTTCTAAACTAAACTAAAATATTTCTTCTTTTAGAAGAAACTTTTGCCGTACTTTATACTTTATTGTTTACAAATATAACTGCTCGACGTTTCAGACATAATCTATAATCTTTCACCAAATATTTCTACTTTATTTAAATGTAAAGCAATTATTGATTCCAAATGTTAAATGCTAAACTAAGGATATAATTGGTGGTTTTTTGCAAGTCCCTATAGACTTATGTGAAAAAACGACATCAGCGCTGAGTGATTTACGCGTAAATTCAACAGCAAATTAAGTCCATATGGACAAAAAACAAGTCTACTAAGGATAATGTTTGAAACTTTATCTACAAAAGACAAATTAAAGTAGCTAATTACATATTGTTTTATATTAAATTGCATTTCCAAAAGGTCCTGAACTTGATGCCCAGGAATGTATCAGAAGCTTAAGATTTGATAATTTGCCACCAATAGAATTTGACAGTTGCTGGCAAGCTTGTGGTCAGTATAGGATGACAGATCTGCAGAAACCTAGTTCCCTAGGAAACATTTTTACTAAATGGCCCGAATATAAGTGTCCATTGGTTATCGTTTAGTAAGTTTTATTTGTATGAAAATACTACTTCTTGAACACGGTTAAAAATCTGGGCATGATATCTATTATTTGCATTATTTTAAATAGCATGTATTATATTAATTTTTTAAATAAATATATTAAAATTATTAGATTTCAATGTATTTCTGGAGTAGTTATGTATATACAAACCAAAACACAAAATGTAACGCCCGGGTTTTGACCGTGTATAGGAAATATTTTTAATTCAAAAAAGTAGTGCAAATTAATACTTAATCTTCCCGCACAAACATATTTCGCAAATAATAAAATAAAAATATACATATATAACTTAGCTAATTGATTCCTCTTCCTTATAGATTGACAAGGATTTTTCATTATTATTCGGAAGCCGTCCAGGAATACTTACAAGATTGCCGGAACAAGCGAGTGCGTTGAAAGACTTTTTATTGAGGAATAACCACGTGAGGGACAAACAAACGGTCGAAATACATCGGGGAATAGACCAAACAGATATAAGAAAAGGTAATTTTTCACACAATTTGATTATATTAAGTAGAGTCTTCACTGTAGAGCATATGTTGCTAAGGGCCGGTCTTTGCAACTCTGGTTAAGTGTAACCATTAGTTATTTGGTAACCACAGATTCTGATAAAAATACCTCTGGAAATCATACCAAAGACTTTAACTAGAGCTGAAAAGATCGGGCCTAACCGTAAAAAAATAAAAGACACGACTCGGTTGCACGGAATCGCTCTTAAGACTAAATTTTATCTTACAACAAAAAAATTACAATTTAAAATTATACTATTATAATTTTACTAATTTTTCGATTTCGGTAAGCTTGCATGCTTACCTCATACAAACACAGAAAGCAATCAGGAAGGACAAAAATGGGCATAAAAGTGTGATAAAATTTACGGTTAGTAGCTCGCAGCAGGCTTTTTTGTTCATCGGCAGCACAGTCCAAGAAATCGATTACCACATTGCATTCCTGAAAACGAGAGTGGAGAACATCCTTTTATCTTAGGCTTAGGTGATAAAGAATCAATGAATATTAAAGAATTTTATGTGTTTTTAGATGGTGTTAAGTTTATTTTTAACAATTTTTTGAGGGCTATTGACATATGTTTTAAAACTTTTCATCTGTTTAATTTAGAATACCCTCAAACTTGTTCGCAATTCTGGTCGTTTGTGGCCAATCATTTTTATGATATAAAATCTAAAATTAATACTTCTTCAAAAATGTTCATTCTTTCAGAAGAATTAAATAGCCCTCCAATGTAAATATTAAATATTTAATTTTATATGTTAGCTTAAATCTAGTTTAAAAATTAAATTATAATATCACATAATTCAGTTTTTTCTTTCAATGAAGGAATTTGAATTTTCAGAAAACCAACCGAGATAAGACAGATGAGACGGATCCAATATAAAGGTAAGCAATTACATTTTGTGTTGTAACGAAGCGTTACAATTTTCCCTTATTAAATATCATTTCGTCCGCCCCCGGTACATATTATAATAGACAGAAAACAGCATTTCTGATACGATTTACTGCATTCGTATTAAAGTACCTTTTCGCAGACCGTCCGACCGCCGAATAGTACTAACTAGTACTATATTCACTTCTTTTGTAGCAAAAGGTATTTTTTGTTTGTTTCTCATACAATTCACACTCTCTTACTCCAGGAAATATTACAAGTAGAGGTGGAAGTTGTATGAGAAATTTGTCTTCTGCATCCCGTGTTGAGATACCAATCCAGTGTATTTGGAGCAGTAAAAGATCGGGCTGATTGGGAACTTAGTAGTACCCTAACAGTGAACAGGTTGGTGCAGCTTCGGGCTTTTCAAGCTATAGCGGCCTTCCTCTTTTTTCTCAAAGTATTTTTAGGTATTATTAGCTTCCGTCTTATTTCCTCGGTAAATCCTTCAGGTTTGCCTTGGACAAGGTTCCAACGGTGGTTCCACTTGCTTCCGTCTAAACTTCCTCGGTAGATCCATAAGAACTACCTTGGACTGGGTTCCAGCGGTGGTTCCAAAAGTGCTTCCGTCTTATTTCCTCGGTAAATCCTTCAGGTTTGCCTTGGACAAGGTTCCAACGGTGGTTCCACTTGCTACCGTCTAAACTTCCTCGGTAGATCCATAAGAACTATCTTGGACTGGGTTCCAGCGGTGGTTCCAAAAGTGCTTCCGTCTTATTTCCTCGGTAAATCCTTCAGGTTTGCCTTGGACAAGGTTCCAACGGTGGTTCCACTTGCTTCCGTCTAAACTTCCTCGGTAGATCCATAAGAACTACCTTGGACTGGGTTCCAGCGGTGGTTCCAAAAGTGCTTCCGTCCTATTTCCTCGGTGAATCCTTCAGGTTTGCCTTGGACAAGGTTCCAACGGTGGTTCCACTTGCTTCCGTCTAAATTTCCTCGGTAGATCCATAAGAACTACCTTGGACTGGGTTCCAGCGGTGGTTCCAAAAGTGTTTCCGTCCTATTTCCTCGGTAAATCCTTCAGGTTTGCTTTGGACAAGGTTCCAACGGTGGTTCCACTTGCTTCCGTGATTCGTTCTCGCAGATTCCGTCTGAACTAGCTTGGACAGGGTTCCATCGAACGATCCCCTATTTATGTTAGGCCGATACCCTAAAGATGTAAAGGGTTAGTATAAGAAGTAAGAATTATTGTTAGGTTAAGTTATATGAAATACCGTGTTAAGAGTAAGACAGAATAAGAATTATATGAAATACCGTGTTAGATTTTTATAAGACTTAATAAAAGGTATATTTATTTATAAACTTAAGACATCGGAGTTTTTGATCCCGAAATACCGAAGTTTTACTGTGCTTTCTTCGGACAGACCCTGGACCCGACGAGCTACCTCAGCCTCGACCAAAAAGCACATCACAAATTGGCGCCCGAGCAGGGACCTTTTGAGGGTTCAACCTTGACCCGATCACCGACCGAACTGGCATCTTCTACAGGCACCACCGACCGCACCGACCGTACCGACCTGATTGACCGTTTATCCCCGGCAGGTCCTGTAGACGATTCCACCAGCACTTCGACGATCCTCCACGAACCTTTAGAAGGCACCACCAGATTCCGTTCTCCAGAAGAAACACCGCCGTCCAGATCTAACTCCGCAACGTCCAGCTCAACTGCAGACAGCGAAGAACTCAGCGACATGGAAGGGATTAACCCCTATAAAAACCTAGGGTTCATCTATTTTTTGAAAAAGCCGGAGCTGACCGAAATATTACTCAGCCGAAACTTGGACACCAGCGGAAACGTCCAAGCCTTAAGGAAGCGCCTAAGCCTGCACTTAAAGGAGCTGCGGATGCATAAATCTACGCAAAATCTCTGCGCCGAGCTGGAAGACATGGTGGAAGAAAGAGAAACGGCTGACGATGAGAGTGGCGACACCGGAGGTTTAACCGTTCCCGCACCAATTGCATTTGGGAAGGACACCAAGTTGGCTATACCTCAGTCCTTTACCATTCCAGTCACTACGTGACATCAGTAACTCTACCAGTTCCTGATTCAACTCCAGTACCGATTCCAGTACCAGCAACCTCCGTCACACCTGTTTACCACAACCACGTTGATCCATCGGAATGCCCATGTTATCCACCCCCGCCTCCTAACCGATTAACGCTCAGTTACCAAGCCGACGTTATGAACACTGTTAGGAAATGGGGCCTTCGATTTGATTCGTCTGGTAATGCATTGGAATTTATGGAGCGCATTGAGGAATTAACTCAATGTTACGACATCCCTTTAAGCGACGTCTTGCGAACCATACCGGAGATCTTTCGCGGAACAGCGCTGGAATGGTGGCGAATCAAGAAAGACGACATATCGAACTGGGAAGATTTTCGTCGAGCATTCCTGCAGCAGTTCTTACCTGCCCGATATCGCCATCGCCTAGAAGACGAAATTATGCGAAAGAGGCAAGGACCACGTGAAAAGGCAAAGGATTTTATCAGGTCAATGCAATACATGATTCGCCAGCACCCCCAACTATCCAGAGATGACAATACTGATCGCTTGTACGATAAGTTACGACCAGAATACAAGCTTTACATCAAGCGGAGGGAGTTTTCCAACATCGATGAGTTGCTAGAATTAGCAGAGGAATATGAAAACATTAGGCAGGAAGAACGTCCTATCCGCCCGTTGCCCAACGCCACCCCTGTACCGCGAGCCTCGCCTGTCCAGACACACGACCGACCGAACGCCCAACAATGTAGTGTTCCATACGACCGACAGACACATTGTTGGAATTGTAAACAGCGGGGCCACCGAAAGGAAAATTGCAGAAGGCCATTTACCCTCTTTTGCTCATTCTGCGGAGAAGATGGCAGATTAAACAGGGATTGTCCTTGCCGAAGAAATCCAGTTGCTGTGGTTAACGCGCCCCCAGGAGGCGATCCGAGGCTCTTCATTCCTATTCAAGTTGGAGAAAAAACCTTCGATGCCTTGTTCGATACGGGCTCTACGAAAACCTTCGCCGGGCCAGCTTTGCGCAATGAACTCAGGCAATTGGAAATCCCAATGACAGAATATTCCAAGGCTATTCACCTAGCGAATGGCAATCCTGTAATGACAACGGAACATTTCGACCTGACGTTGCATTTGGGGAGCGAAACTATATCTGCTGAAATAACTTACCTGCCGGGCCTAGATGAAGAGGCCATCATAGGGATGGATGTGCTAAATAAGGCGCACTTTAAATCGTTTGTGGGAGGACGCCTAGTAACGGGGAGGAAAACGCACCAAACAGCAAAGCCTGATTCGACGTGTGTCGTGTTAGAAGCCCCACGTGAATCCCAAAAACAACACCTGGACGAGTTTTTGGCTACCGAGTTACCGTTGTTCGATGAGATTCAAGGGGTAGCGCATGTCTCCCCGCATAAAATCCGACTCAAGACCGATCAGCCGTTTAAACAACGGTATTACCCCCGAAACCCCGCAATGCAGCAGGTAATAGACGAAGAAATCGATGATTTACTAAAGACAGGGAAGATACAACCGTCTCAAAGCCCCTACAGCTCCCCCATCGTACTGGTGCGAAAGAAAGGGGGATCATGGAGAGTATGTGTGGATTTTAGGCAACTGAACGAGTTATCAATAAAGGACGCCTATCCGTTGCCTTTCATCAATTCTATATTGGACAAACTACGAGGAGCAAAGTTCATATCCACGATCGACCTCAAACAAGGATATTGGCAGATTGCGTTGGACGCGCGTTGCAGGCAATATACTGCGTTCACTGTTCCTGGACGAGGTTTGTTTGAATGGAACGTAATGCCATGTGGTCTACACTCAGCTGGTGCCACGTTTCAACGAGCTATGGACGAAATTTTTGGTCCTAGCACTGCTAATCATGTCTTGGTCTATTTGGATGATATCATCGTAGTTAGCAGCACCTTTACGGAACACCTGGATCACTTAAAAGAAGTATTTGCCAAACTCCGAGCGGCAAATTTAAGGATCAACGTCGAGAAGTGCCATTTTTGCCAGGAAAGTCTCCGATACTTGGGACACGTTGTGAGCAAAGACGGGATTCATACAGACCCCGATAAAATAGCCGCCGTCAAAGAGCTGAAAGCATCTTCTTGTGTCAAAGAGCTACGGCGTGTCCTCGGCATCTGTTCCTGGTACCGTCGATTTATCCAGGACTTCTCCGCCGTAGCCGCACCGTTAACATTCCTGCTAAAAAAGAAAGTATCCTGGAATTGGGGACCTCAACAGCAATCCGCATTCGATTTATTAAAAACCAAGCTTACTGAAGCTCCCGTCTTAGCTTGTCCCGACTTTAGTCAGCCTTTCACTCTCCAGACCGATGCCAGCCAACATGGGTTAGGGGTGGTACTCACCCAGACGATAGATGAACATGAGAAAGTAATCGCTTACGCCAGCCGCACCCTCACCGACTTAGAATCTAAGTACGCAGCGACGGAAAAGGAATGCCTAGCGATACTTTGGGGCATCCGCAAGATGCGACCGTACTTGGAAGGTTATCATTTTAGTGTAATCATGGACCATCATTCGCTTAAGTGGTTACACACGCTCGAAAACCCTTCCGGACGATTGGCTAGATGGGCATTAGAGCTTCAGCAGTTTGACTTTACCGTCCATTATAGAAAAGGTGCGATGAACGTAGTAGCCGACGCCCTGTCCCGAGATCCGCTACCCATTACCGCCACCGACCAAGTATCAGCCTCCCGAGACACGAAGGCAGACTGGGTTGACTTAAAGAAAGAACAAGTAAAGAGGGATCCTGGGAAGTACCCGGAATATAAAATTATTGATGACAACCTGTACCGACAGTTCCAGAACCCCCAGTTGCTAGCAAACCCCCAAGAAGATGTGTGGAAGCTGTGCGTACCTTTAACCGACCGACACCGAGTGCTAGCCGATAACCACGACGCCATAACCGCTGGCCATTTAGGCATGGCCAAAACCACATCTCGAATGTTCAAACGGTTCTATTGGCCTGGTATGTTCCGCGACATCAGCAAATACGTACGTCAATGCAAGGTTTGCAACGAGCATAAAGTTTCCCAACAAAAAAGGAGTGGCTTAATGTACACTACCCCCGTCGAAGAACCATGGGAAATAGTGTGCGCCGACTTCATTGGCCCTCTCCCGAAATCCATGAAGGGCAACACAGTCCTGCTCGTACTAGTGGACAAGTTTTCTAAATGGGTAGAAGCCGTACCCATGAGGGCAGCCACGACTCAGGGATTAGTTCAAGCTGTGCGAGAGAGAGTCACTACTCGTTTTGGGGTACCAAAGGTACTCTTATCTGACAATGGAGCACAGTTTACCAGCCACCGATTCAAGGAGTTCTTAAGTGATTTAGGAATCGAACAAAGGTTAACCGCACCGTACACCCCCCAGGAAAATCCCACAGAAAGAGTCAATAGGGTATTAAAGACAATGGTCGCTCAATACGTGCAGGGAAATCAACGGAATTGGGATGAACACATCCCAGAGTTTACGTTTGCTATCAATACCAGCCGTCACGACTCCACTGGGTTTTCCCCAGCTCTGTTAAACTTTGGAAGAGAATTAAAAACCGCCCAGGACAATTCCGCTACGCTTCAACCGTCAGCAGCAGAGGAAAGCGTTCAGGCTCATCAAGAACGCATGCGAGCTCTGTTCGAACTTGTGAGGCTAAATCTGCAAAAGGCCAGTCAGAATCAGGCCAAACACTATAACCTACGACGAAGGCCGTGGCGACCTGGCATTGGAGAACAGGTATACAGGAAGACACGAGTTCTATCATCTGCCGCCAATTATTTCGCTGAAAAATTAGCACCTCGTTTTGAAGGACCATATGAAGTGGTGAAATTCATTTCCCCCGTTATAGTGTTGCTAAAAAGGAAAAGCGGAGGAAAGGACAAGTCAAAAGAAGGGAACATCCGATCGCACGTACGAGACCTAAAAGGATTTTATTCAGATTCTTATAATTCCTCTCCGTCTTCACCACAAAATTGTATAAGAGCATCGACCGCACCAGGGCACCTCATCAGTCATCAGTTGTCCTCCGAGCCGAGTGGTACGATATTTATAAATAAAAGATTAACTCCGCCCCCAGCTACAAAAATGGATAATAGGAAGTAGAGTAGTGTCGAGGAAGAACAGAAACCGACGTCTAGCCGTCGACGACCAAGTCGGTCCCGCTCGCCGATTCGTATCGCACCAAATCGACTGCAGCTTTCTCGGACGTAGCGTGCACCACCGAAGTCAAAATCCTGCCAGCTCCCAGCGAAAGAGGAGAAGCCGTTCTTGAGGCAACGAACGGTACCCCGCAAGGTTGCTCCTCAACCGCGTGATCCGGAACCAGTTACTTTCGAGGTACGAGCCAAGAAGAGAATAAGTCGCTTGCCTCCCATCGCACACGACCTGAGCGCAGCTAAAACGATCGAGCCACCTCCACCAGCCAAAGCACGTTTTGCTTTGGTTCGCCAGCAGCGAAAGGAAGCAGAAGAGAAGTGGGAGGCAACGAAAGCAAAGTTACCAGTGCCACAACCATCACTCGTCGCACCACCACCCGCTACATGCGCGTTTGTCATCCAAGCTCCCGCAAGAGCCAGCGTACCCCATCGAGCAGTCGACCAGCGTCTTCTCAAAATGATTAAGGAACGCAGAGAAGCAAATGATAATTGGGCGGTACTAAAAGTCGATCCGCCAGTCCCACAGCCACCGTTCCCAGCATCCGCCCCCGCTGTATGTGCTCGTTTAGTTACGCTTCCAGTTCCTGATCCGGTCCCAGCCCCAAAGCTAGACGATGTTGATTGGTCCAGTTTCGACCGTCAAGTTCCAGCTCCGCCCGAAAATCCGGAGAACTACGATTGGTCCGCTATCGACGCTCAGATACGTTTAGACGAGACGGCGGTGCCCAACATCAATAATTTTCCGAAACGAGCGGTGGTGACCGAAGTTCTGATGCTGCCAACGTTATCGGTCGCTCCAGCCACCATCACAAGCAACACAACCCAGGGGTCGATAAAAGAGGTCGCTACCCTAGATCCTGCCCACCCAGCCGACAAAGAACCAGTAGATCCGTTCGAGGGGATCATATTAAAAGGCCCAATAAACAGAGTCTTCTTCATCTTTAAGCCATGGGGCCGGGTAGCAGTATTTTTGAACAAAAAGGGCACCCAGGCAACACTGAGATACAAGGAGCTGAAGAAGCTAGTAGACGTCCATCACAATTAAACCCGAGCCGCCGGTTTCATGTACATTTATATACATTACATTTTTTTTTGTTATTTTATGTTTATGATGAAGTAATTTTCTATTGTTTTAGCATCAATAAAGTTGTCGATGAATTATTTAATTATTATAAATTAAATTAAAAATTAAAAATTACGATTATGGTTAAGAAAAATTGAAGAAGAAGATTATTTATTATTTAATTATTATTTTAAAGAAGAAATTGAATTAAATTGAAAAAATTTTGAATTACAAAAAAATAAAATAATAATAAGAAGAAAAAAATATATATATATATGTATATAAGCGCTGTTAAAACTAAATTTTAAGCTAACCGCTGAAAAAAATTATTAATTAATTAAAATTTTGTTTTGTAAAGAAAGGGGGGACTGTAACGAAGCGTTACAATTTTCCCTTATTAAATATCATTTCGTCCGCCCCCGGTACATATTATAATAGACAGAAAACAGCATTTCTGATACGATTTACTGCATTCGTATTAAAGTACCTTTTCGCAGACCGTCCGACCGCCGAATAGTACTAACTAGTACCATATTCACTTCTTTTGTAGCAAAAGGTATTTTTTGTTTGTTTCTCATACAATTCACACTCTCTTACTCCAGGAAATATTACAAGTAGAGGTGGAAGTTGTATGAGAAATTTGTCTTCTGCATCCCGTGTTGAGATACCAATCCAGTGTATTTGGAGCAGTAAAAGATCGGGCTGATTGGGAACTCAGTAGTACCCTAACAGTGAACAGGTTGGTGCAGCTTCGGGCTTTTCAAGCTATAGCAGCCTTCCTCTTTTTTCTCAAAGTATTTTTAGGTATTATTAGCTTCCGTCTTATTTCCTCGGTAAATCCTTCAGGTTTGCCTTGGACAAGGTTCCAACGGTGGTTCCACTTGCTTCCGTCTAAACTTCTTCGGTAGATCCATAAGAACTACCTTGGACTGGGTTCCAGCGGTGGTTCCAAAAGTGCTTCCGTCTTATTTCCTCGGTAAATCCTTCAGGTTTGCCTTGGACAAGGTTCCAACGGTGGTTCCACTTGCTTCCGTCTAAACTTCCTCGGTAGATCCATAAGAACTACCTTGGACTAGGTTCCAGCGGTGGTTCCAAAAGTGCTTCCGTCTTATTTCCTCGGTAAATCCTTCAGGTTTGCCTTGGACAAGGTTCCAACGGTGGTTCCACTTGCTTCCGTCTAAACTTCCTCGGTAGATCCATAAGAACTACCTTGGACTGGGTTCCAGCGGTGGTTCCAAAAGTGCTTCCGTCCTATTTCCTCGGTGAATCCTTCAGGTTTGCCTTGGACAAGGTTCCAACGGTGGTTCCACTTGCTTCCGTCTAAATTTCCTCGGTAGATCCATAAGAACTACCTTGGACTGGGTTCCAGCGGTGGTTCCAAAAGTGTTTCCGTCCTATTTCCTCGGTAAATCCTTCAGGTTTGCTTTGGACAAGGTTCCAACGGTGGTTCCACTTGCTTCCGTGATTCGTTCTCGCAGATTCCGTCTGAACTAGCTTGGACAGGGTTCCATCGAACGATCCCCTATTTATGTTAGGCCGATACCCTAAAGATGTAAAGGGTTAGTATAAGAAGTAAGAATTATTGTTAGGTTAAGTTATATGAAATACCGTGTTAAGAGTAAGACAGAATAAGAATTATATGAAATACCGTGTTAGATTTTTATAAGACTTAATAAAAGGTATATTTATTTATAAACTTAAGACATCGGAGTTTTTGATCCCGAAATACCGAAGTTTTACTGTGCTTTCTTCGGACAGACCCTGGACCCGACGAGCTACCTCAGCCTCGACCAAAAAGCACATCACAGTGTAATCATATACAAAATGTATTAATGGGTGCATTATATTGTATAAAAGAATATATAATGCACATGAAAATGTTATGTAAAATTACATAACATTTATGATTACTATTCATAAATTTTATGTAAGATTACACAAAATTTTTGAATACCGTTCATACATGTTGTGAAATCTTTCATAAATTTATGAATAGTATTCATAAATATTGTGAGGTGTAATCTTTCATAAAATGTATGAACGTTTTTCATACATTTTATGTAATCTTTCATAAAATTTATGAATTTTTTTCATAAATTTTGTGTAATTTTTCATAAAAATTATGAATAATATTCATACAGTTTGTGTAATTTCTCATAAAATGTATGAAATTTTTTCATACATTTTATGTAATCTTTCATAAAATTTATGAATTTTTTTCATACATTTTGTGTAATTTTTCAGAAAAATTATGAATAATATTCATATATTTTATGTAATCTTTCATAAAATTTATGAACGTTTTTCATACATTTTATGTAATCTTTCATAAAATTTGTGTAATTTTTCATAAAAATTATGAATAATATTCACACATTTTGTGTAATTTCTCATAAAATGTATGAAATTTTTTCATACATTTTATGTAATCTTTCATAAAATTTATGAATTTTTTTCATATATTTTGTGTAATTTTTCATAAAAATTATGAATAATATTCATACATTTTGTGTAATTTCTCATAAAATGTATGAAAATTTTTCATACATTTTATGTAATCTTTCATAAAATTTATGAACGTTTTTCATAAATTTTGTGTAATCTTTCAGAAAATGTATGAATCATAAAAGTGTGAATTCGAATTCATAAATCGTATGAACGCTTGCACTGGCTCAAAAATTATGAAATATTTCATAATATACAAGCATTTTTTCATAGGATTTATTCACATTTTTGGTTCAGTGTTTGTAGCAAATTACCTGAGGGTTTAAAGGAAATACGGAATATACAGAAAAATCGTAAGATATTTTTTTTAAAGGTTCTAAATCCATGTCTTACAAAGATTCCAAATCAAACTATGCAAACAAAAATAATTATATGCCATGTTATATTAAATAGCTAGTAAAGTATTGAATTTCGTCCAAATATCGCTTTATCCGTTATGGAAATATTTGAAATTTAAAAATACCGTTATATTGCAGGTACCGTTAAACGACTTTTGTTGAAAGTTTAGTTTTAATTATTTTATAGACTTTCTTCACCTTAATACACATGTGAAATTTGGTTGGAATCGTTAGATCCGTTTCAGAGAAAAAAAGTTTTTTGATTACCGTTTATGGCAGGTACCGTTATTTTCAGATTTACAGTGAGCTACAAAAAAAGCTGTGGGTGGATTATCCTAAAAATCATACCTACCAAGTTTGAAGCAAATCGGCTCACTCGTTTAGGGTGTAGGTGCCTATACAGACAGACAGACAGACAGAATTGTCGGAAGCACTTTTTTCGTTTGCTCTATCATCGTAATGTCGTTTTTGATTGTTATCTCAAAACTTTTTTTTGCACGAATCCAAGACTTGCCTTATAGTGTCAAGTAAAACTAACAGTACATACCAAATAACGGTTATCGAAAACCTTATTTTTCTCGAAAACGGCTCTTACGATTTCAACCAAATTTCACATGTATAATAAGGAGTGGGATGACATAAGGTGTAAAGCGGACATAATGTCCATGGACATTATGGCCGCTTTAAATAGGCACAAAGCCCATGGACATTATGATCAATTAGGAAAGAGTCATAAGGTCCATGAACACAATGTCTGTATTGAAATTTTGGCGTTTAAAGTAGGGTAGGTATGGTGAACGCTGCCGCTAGCAAATTCCTTGCCACTCCTGCCAGTGTCACTTAATAATCATTTCACATTTTTAATTTCCAAATTTCCGACTGGTTTTTGATTGATTAGGTACATTTAGCTTTTTGAAGTTTAGCAATATTATATATGGCATAGTTTTGTTTTTCGTTTCTCTTTTATTTATTTGGTATTCAATTTATTAAAATTTTTTCGCCGAAAAAATTCCTTATAATTTTGAATGCCAAATAAAAAAAGCTTAACAATAAATTGCCAAAGAAAAAATAGTAAAAGAACAAATTCCAAAATAAATTAATCGAAATGTTGATTGTGAATTGATAAAAAAAATTAATAGAAAACTAAACGTAAATTGCCAAATAAGGTGAAACAAAGAAATTACAAATGAATTTCGCCAATTAATATTGAACTATTTTTGAATGGGTGCTTCTTTAAAGATTTCTAGGTCAATGGACCTTATGACCGTTTTGAACTTATACCTTATGACTTATTTCTATCGGTCTTAATGTCCATGGACATTGTGTCCATTTGAAGCAGCCATAATGTCAATGGGCATTATGACCGCAGACCTTATGTCATCCCACCATAATAAGGTGTAGAAGGTCTATCAAATAGTGAAAACCAAAGTTTCAAGAAAATTCGTTTATCGGTACCTGCCTTACAACGGTATTTTTAAATTTCGGTTATATAGATAACGGTTGAAGCGATTTGAACGAAGTTTAATACTGAAATTGTTCTAGTTTTTTAAATAACATGGCCTTAAAAAAATTCAAAAAGGTTTTGTTCAGTTTTAAATAATTTTTTTTGTGAATTCAATATTTCAAAAAATTGTTGACGGATTTTTATATAATTTAGGTTAAAGGTATAATAACCTAAGTTCAAAAAATTCCATACTCACTTTTAGAAAAGCGCTCCAACGATTTTGTACTTTTTTTTTCGTTAACTCATATATAATAAAAAAAATGTTTGCATAAAGAAATAAAATAAATAATTATACAAATTCTATATACTAATATGAAAATTAATTTAAAAAATTTATTTTGTATAAATATTAAGAATATTCAACCAAGTAGAAGACCTAGCATCAGTTTATTTTTAGTGGACTTTTCTGAATTATTATTCAACATTAAAGCGTTAAGCGACCTATAGTCCAAGAAAACATTGTGTTTCTCCCGGTGCTAGCTTTGTGGGCTCGTCAGATGACGTCCAGCAAAAAGCATCTTGTCATTACGCAATTTAAAGATTTTTCTAGCTCAGCTTACATGTAAACTATACCAGCAATATCACGGTCGCAATCATTTTCAACTGGGGATGATGATTTGATTATGGTTTGAATCTTTGTCTATGGATTTAGAACGATTTGTTCTATATTCCCGTACGGTATTTGCCGGGTAGCTGTATCTCTCAAAAATGTATTGCTCAACGAGTTGCAACGCGCTGCAATATTATGCGTCTAGTTCAGTCGCAAGCTTTTCCAATATTTTCATCGGAACGGATAGCTTGATTGAAATTTCTGGGATTTCGTTCAACCGGATAAAATTTTCTCCCAAACGACTACCTTCAGGGGAGCTTTATTTACAAAATTAAAAAAAATTATTTTAACATATATAATTACATAATAGGTGGACAAATATAACTTACATCGAGTTCGATATATAACAAAAACAGAATAAAAATATTAAACAATTTTTTAATTGTACAAATAGAATTTTTTACACTTAAATTTAAACACTTCCTTGATGGGAGATTAGTCCGTTGAGTTTGAACTTTCAACAGTTTGATTTGTTCTCAGCAACCAAGGAACAGTAAACCAATGATATGTTTTGTATGTCTTGTTTACGGTTCATAGTATGTTTGTTGTTTATTATGTGAAGTGTTTGTAATGTATAGCGTTTAGATGTGTGTTTTTCTGTTGCCAGGATTTTTACCCCTTCAAAGTCCAGTTTGTGACCAGTCTCGTCGCTATGACTAGCCAGTGCCGTCTTCTCAGAATTTTTCAAGCGTACGTCTGATTTATGGTTCGCTATTCTTTGACGAAGAAGTTGTTTTGTTGTGCCTATGTAACATAGATTGCACGGTTCGTTTATTTTTCCATTGCAGTTTATTTTGTAGACTACGTCAGAACGGCGATCGATTTCTGTCTTCTTTTTTAGGCAGGTGAATAGCGACGCAACGGTTTGGTTTGACTTATATGCCAAGTTGATTTCCGTGTTGTTTTTGGTTATTATTTCTTTGAAACTCTCGGAGAGTTTGGGTACATACAAGACACTTTTATAAACACCACTCCTCTCTTCCAAATTATCTTCGGAAGGAACTTTGTGTTTTTGTCGTAGTATCAAGTTCCTTATTAATTCTATCGGAAAACAATCGTCTAAGAGTATTTGTGTAACTTTTTTCTCATTTGCGGAGTGGAATTTTCGGTCACTCAACGCAAAGACTTTGTTTATGAGGTTGGATGCAGTGTTTATACGCATGTGTTTTGATTGATTAGACCGGAAATTGATCAGTCTTCCAGATGCCGTATCTTTCTGGTACCAATCGAAAGATAGCTGATTGTTTTCACGATGTATAATGACATCTAAGAATGCTATAGATCTACTTTTTTCTCTCTCGATATTAAATTGGATTTTTTCGTGAAATTTGCTTAGGCATCGGAGCAAATTATCTATTTCATTTCTGTCAACAATCGCAAAAATATCGTCGACGTATTTTACAATAAACTTCGGTCTGTAGTTTAGTTTGAAACATTCATCAAGAAGGAAATCTAAAAGCAAGTCTGCTATTGTCGGGGATAGTGGATTTCCCATTGGCATCCCGTGTATTTGTCTGTATAAGTTTTCTTTAAATTGGAGGTAATTGTTGTCTTTTAGGCAAAAATCCAATAGGTCGAGAAATTTATTTTGGCTCAACTTAGTATTTTTTCCTATGATTTCCCACTTGTTTTTAATAATTTTTGTTGCAAGCTGAACTGGGACATTGGTGAAAAGTGAAACAGCGTCATAAGAAACCAGAACATCGTTTGAGTCTAGTTTTAAATCTTTTGCCTTGGTTTTAAAATCTAAAGAATTTTTTACAGAATATAAAGATTCTTTCGTGACACACTGTAGTATTTGGCCAAGGTACTTTGAAAGTTCATAACAAGGTACTTTCATTGATGACGTAATTGGCCTGAGAGGTATGTTTTCTTTGTGGATCTTTGGTAATCCATATATAGCAGGTACTTGTGCTGTGTATGTAAATCTTACACAGACTCTTTTAACTATATATACAATTGCCTTTTGCAGCCTCACATCAGGGTAAAAGAATGGCTTGGTACAATTGCAGTGATATAATGAATTTTTATTTCTTTCTTATTCTTATTTATACAAAATATTCTTACAAACTACCTACATAACTAGGGCAATAAATTTATGATTTCATAATAATTTCATAATAATTGAAATTATCAGGAAATCAAAATACTGCAAATCTGCAATTATTGCAAATTAATAGATTACGAGCACAGGTGCACTCGTAACCAAACAAGACCAATAAATAATAATAATAAAAGCACAAAGTGCTTATTGTGCACAAATAGTATAGCATGACTAAAAGAACCGATGATAATGAATTTAAAGTTATTGTTGATGATGTCAACATTTTCCCTCCTCCAACTTAGGTTCCCAGTTGATTTCAAACCCATGTCCTGGTGTGCTTCTGTGGTCTGTCAACTCGATATTAGTGGAGTTCATCTTTGCAGTTGGTCTTTTTCCATATTTGAGAATTACTGCCAACAAACAGATGATGATAATTCCAGCTGCCAGTATTGAGCACAATCCAAAGGTCCAATATTGGTGTTTTTTGATTGTCTTCCAATTACGGTCATGTAGACGGTTTAATTCCTCTGTTGCCTCTCTGAAGTTTGAATTGGAAACATCCATCATATCTTTGTTGAGAGGTATGACGGTTTCATTTGTGAACAAAAGTGGGACTTGAGTGGAGAGAGATGTGTCTAAGATGGCAATCGATTTGCTGTAGTGGATCATCACCTTTGTTTCCGTGACCAGTTTTGTTTCCAATCGTATGAATTTCGATTGAATAATGCAATCTGGGGTTACGTTAATAATGCCTGTATTTTTTAGCACCACTTCTTCTCTAGTTAGTCCACAATTTACAAATACCGTAGTTTCCTCAGGAGCAACAAACATCCATGTGTTGGGCGTATATAATTCTTTCCACATCGTGTTTGTTAACTTTAGGGTTCTCGTTGGACATCGTTTAAATGAAATTTTCTTGTACAGTTGTTGAATAATACAATCCTTACTTTCCTCTATACTATGAAATATGGATGGCTGTAGGATGAACGTTGTGTCGTTGAGTGCTGGTGTCTTGCCTATATCTTCCAGTGGAACTTCGAAGTATCTCTGTAGATTGTAATTGACGCCAAACACTGAATTCTGCAACTCCACGTCTTGAAAAGCCTGCTCATCTATTCTTTTTGGAACTGTAGTAGTTTTGATTAACTCGTAATGACTGGTGTCACTTATCATGAAATATCCTGTTACTAAAACCTCCTCTGAAGTTGTTGACATCTCTAGTCTGTCCGTTGGATCTGGTAATATCTCTAATTCTCGGCCAAGTTTGTTCATGCTCTTAGCGATAATGTCTTCTATACTTTTATGCGACAGAAATTCAAAAAGGTGGCTGCGTTTAAGATACGCATTCAACATTTTATTATATTTTGTTTCGATTTCCCGCATGTAGCTTAGTCCAATCAAATAGGCGTTAGTCACATGAATATTTACCTTATTTTCGTCGACCATGCGAAACCACGATTCCATTTTGTTAATTTCTTCTAGGCCAGCATTCAGTTTTTTTGTAAAATTGTTGATCTTATTGTTGATCCTGCCTTCAGTTTCGTTAACAGCAACGATTGTCGATAACATAATCTTGGTATTGGAATTGCTGCTTCTTATGAGGGCCTTCTGATTGTTGTCCAAGTTCTCAATGTCGTGATACACTTCATCATTAACCCCAAATATTGAGGTAAGTACAGTTCCCAGTATTCCTCTTCTTTGTCTTCGCAATTGTTTTACTTGAAGTCTATTGAAAATTGAGAGTAAGTTCCTCCATTCCTCCTCCATATGGTGACGCAATTCGCTACATTGGCTATCTTTTGTAACTGATTTTGCCCTGTTGCATAATTGAGCAAACTGATCCTTTGTTTTATTGACGTTAACTTGGTCACGTAAGATGTCTACGATTGGGAATTTAACGCTTGTTCGTAGTATGCCACGTTGAATCCTCGCTGTACCGATTCCTTCTACAAATAGTCCAGCTTCCGGATGAGTGATTGTATATGTTGTAGACGCAGGCATGACAGAAGCCAATAATGACAGCATTACTAGTGATGTAGCAACGCTGGATGATTTCTTTTTATCTCTTAGTTTTCTTCTGGGTCTGTTGGTTATTTCATTTTGTTGTACTGTGTTGGTGTCAGGTTTGATGATATTTTCGTCATTTGGAAGCAAGCATACCTTTGATATTGGTCGCTTATATGTACCTTTCTCTGTTTTCACAGTTACTACTCTTATAAGTCCATCATTTCCGCTGTGTACTTCTGTGATTTTTCCAAGAGGCCATTTTGTTGGTGTCAGCAGCTCAGTTTTTAATAATACCAGTTGGCCGATTTCCAGATTCTTTGCTGGGTGCTTCCATTTGTGCCGTTGTTGCATTTTGTTTATATACTCTGTGTACCAACGCTTGCACACATCTCTTTTGATCTTTTGGATTAAACTCCATCTTTTTACACTACTTTGGGCCAGGTCCAAAATGATGTCATCTTGTGGTGCTAGTAGTGGTGATCCAATGATGAAGTGACCTGGAGTTAATGCATCAAGATCTTCAACATTTTCTGTTAACGGACAAAGTGGTCTCGAGTTTAAGCATCCTTTTATCTGCACCAGTACAGTGTTCATCTCTTCGTATGTTAGTTTTTGATCCCCAATGATCCGATTCAAGTGATACTTCACCGATTTAACACCTGCTTCCCAGAGTCCGCCAAAATGTGGAGCTCCTGGTGGGATGAAATGCCAATGTATTGCGTTTTCAGCCAGCTTGGATTGTACGGAATCAATGATGTTCTTTGCTCCAACAAAATTTGTTCCATTGTCGCTGTAGAGATGATGTATGGATCCTCTTCGACTAATCATCCGCCGCAACGCTGCCATGAATCCATCAGTAGTTAGATCTGACGTCAGTTCAATGTGTACTGCCTTTGTTGCCATGCACATAAACAATGCTATGTAAGCCTTGTGCGACTTAATGCCTCGCATTTGGGAGCAGCGTATGTTGATTGGGCCTGCGTAATCTATGCCACAATGTGTAAATGGTCTCGAAAACCGAGCTCTTTCTTCTGGGAGCTGTCCCATAAGTTGAGATGATTCTTTGGCTTTGAACCGGAAACATCTGATGCATTGATTTAGTATGGCCTTAACCGTATTTGTTCCTCGGATGATCCAAAATTTCCTCCGAATGTGATTTAGAGTCATCTTTATTCCACCATGAAGTGTGTCGCTATGTGTCTTTTGTATGATAAGTTTTGTCAGCGGATGTGCTGATGACAAAATCATAGGATGTTTTTGATTGATTGACAAATTAGCGTGTTTCAATCGACCTCCCACTCGCAATATTCCATTGGCGTCCATAAATGGGTTAAGTGATGAGATTTTGCTAAATGATTTCCAGTTCTCAGCAAAACCTTGTTGTGCGCCGCGCACTAATGCCCTTTCTGCTTCAAATAGCTCCTTTATAGTCAATTTACCAATAATGAGTGTTTGATGTCTCTTGCTTAATTGACAATTGGTTTTGAATCGTAGACAATATGCACTTATTCGTTGAAGTTTTGACAGCGATGAAAATCTAAGATATATGTCGTCTTTGTCTGAAGAGCTGCTGCAATGTGTTGCCATGCAGGCGTGAGATTTTCGGATTTCAGGTATTTCTGGAATTTCTATTAACGATTTATCAATGGGCCAGCTTTGTTTCTCTTCCTTCAGCCATTCTGGACCATGCCACCATGTACAATTTTCAGCTAGAGTATCTCCAAATGCTCCTCTCGATGGAATATCCGCAGGATTCTCCTTTCCGGGTACAAACCTCCATTTGCGATCAAAATGTTCCTGTATATACGAAACCCGGTTTGCAACAAATGTGTTCCATTTCACTGGATGCTGTTTTAACCAGTTTAATACTATGGTCGAATCTGACCATGCATAAATTTGAGTGTATTTCGTATTTGTTTCATTTCTAATGTATTTCATCAGCTTCGTAAGTAGTGCTGCTGCGCAAAGTTCTAGTCTTGCCAAAGAAACTTGCTTGACCGGCGCCACCTTTGTCTTGGATGTTATGAGATTAACTGAAGTTGAGCTGCCATCCATAACCTTCAGATACACCACCGCTGCATAGGCTGACTCTGATGCATCTGCAAACCCATGTAACTCCATTTGTGAACCCTCTGTTTGTTGTGTCCATCGTGGAATTCTTACTTTTTCTATGGTTGATAATCTTGTCTTGAATTCGTTCCATTCATTTTCAATTTTAATTGGAACCTTCTCATCCCATGTGATTCCAGTGAGCCATAAATTTTGTATATGAATCTTTGCTTTGATAGTGATTGGCGACAACCATCCAAACGGATCAAAGATTTTTCCGGCATCACTCAATATTGCTCGTCTGGTTCCTTTTGTGTTGAATGATTCAAAGTTGACCTTAAATTGAAATTCATCAGTAGTTGGGCACCATTTTAGTCCCAAAATTTTAAACGTTTTGTCATTGGTAAAATCGTGTTCTGGCTCCATTTCGATAAGTTCCTTTGGTAACGATTTTATAAATGCTGAATTATTTGACGTCCATTTTCGTAAGTTGAATCCACCCTGTTGAAGTAGTGGCATTAGTTCTTGTTGAAGATCTCGGCATTCTTGCAGAGAGTTTGCACCTCCTAGACAGTCATCTACATAGAATCCTTCCAGCAATAATTTGCTTGCGCGTGGATATTTATGTTTTTAATCTTCAGCTAGCTTACATAAGGTTTTAATTGCCAAATACGGAGCGGATGATGTGCCGTATGTTACGGTTTTAAGAATGTATTCCTTAATTGGATCCTTGGTACTTTCTCTCCATAAAATGCGTTGTAAATTTTGATCTTCACGATTCACTAAAATCTGACGATACATTTTTTCAATGTCAGCTGTGAAAACGATTTTATACGATCTCCATTTAAGTAGTACTGAAAACAAATCCTTTTGTAGCGTAGGGCCTGTCATCATGATGCTATTTAGTGATTCTCCAGTTGTAGTTTTTGCGGATGCGTCAAATACCACTCTAAGTTTAGTGGTGGTGCTGTCATCTTTTATTACTGCATGATGTGGAAGATAATATGTTTTTTCCGAAGTAACTGCTGATACCTCCTCCATGTGTCCAAGATTAATATATTCTCGAATGAATTTTGTGTATTCATGTCGAAGACTTTGGTTTGTTGTGAATCTTTTTTCTAGTGTAAAAAATCATTTTAATGCCATTTTCCGTGAGTCGCCTAAGGCCATACGATCCTTTAACAATGGTAGTTTAACGATGTAGCGGCCAGTTTCATCTCGTATGTGCGTCAAATTATAGTGGTTTTCACACATTTCATCTTCTCTGGATTTAATCTTTGTAATTGGCACTTCTTCCAGTTCCCAAAACTTCTTCAAGTCTTCATCCTCGTTGCACACACTGATAAATGATGTAAGTATGTTTGGGTTTGTCTTCTTCCATGGGTTTGAAGTAGTCAGTACTGGTCCTGTTAATATCCACCCAAATCTTGTGTTCTGTGCCATTGGAGTATTCAGTGGTCCTTTAATTAGTCCTTGAGTCAGGAATTGTGGGAAAACATCTGATCCAATGAGTAGTTCAATTTCTTTTGGCTGTTCGAACCATGGGTCTGCTAATTTTAAACATTGAATGTGAGCCCAGTAGTTTGTTGTTATTGGATGTGCTGGAAATCTCGATGTAATAACTGGCATTACGAGAGCTTCAACGTCTAAGTTTACTTTTTCATCGTGAATCGACTGAATGTTAAAACGGCATGCTGCGATGATTTCTGTAGTATGACCACTGATTCCCTTAATCTTTGACTCATAATTGATCATTGGAACCTTTAATTGACTGGCTAATTTCTTGGTAACGAAGCAAGTTTGAGACCCTTGATCTATTAGTGCTCTTACCAATTTAGTTTTTCCTCCAACACATATGTTGACCATAGCTGTGGCTAATAATACCATCCTATTGCTGTGACAGATGGTAGCGATTTTAGTGGATGTAGATGCTTCTTCTTTTGATGTTGCACCCATTGCTGAAACTTGGGGTTTCTCTCCTCGGGGGAAATGAAGTAAGGTGTTATGTTGTCGTGCGCATATTTTGCAACCTCCCTTCGCCAAACATTCTCTTGTTGTGTGTCGTTCTCCCAGGCAGTTAATGCACAGCCTTGATGTTTGCACTACATTGAGCCGGGTTTTCGGACTCATGCTCAAGAACTTGTTGCAAGTGAATAAATGATGAGCCTCACTGCATACAACACATTTTGACCTTGTGATTGTGGTCAAATGGTTTTTAGAGATTGGTGCTCGTGAACTTTGAGAATGATGTTCGCGATTGATATCACGACTGCTTTCCAAGCCCCGGAATCTGCCTTCGATGAAGTCAAAAAATTCACTTAATTTTGGAATTTCTGTTGAAGTTCCCCTTGATTGTTGATATAATTTCCGGGATTCAGGATCAAGTTTTGGGCATACTAATTGAATCACGAGTGGATCCCAAGAGTTCACGTCAACTCCTAAATTATTTATCCCGTACAAAATTTCTCTCGATTTATCCAGGATTGTTTTCAAGTCGAGCGCATTTTCATTTCGCACTGATTTCAAGGTAAGCAGTTTTTGGATGTAATTGTTGACCAAAGCTGCTGGATTTTGAAATCTCTTCGTTAGCAATTCTATGGCAGTTGTATAGTTGTTTGCTGTAGGTGACAAGTGGCTTATAATCCGAGCTGCTTCTCCCTTCAGGTTGCTTTTTAAGTACTGCATCCGTTCAACGTTACTTAATGATCTGTTTTGATGAATCAGTCGATCAAACAATTCCCAAAAAGATGTCCAGTCTTCATATTTTCCTGTAAATGAAGGTATGTTTATGGTTGGAAATTTTATTTCGCGATATGTTGAGGGTTGTGGAGTCACTGGCTCCGGGTTATGTTGAAGCTGTTCCGCTTCTTTGATTTGGATGTATGCGTGTTGATATATTTGCTCCAACTCGATGAATTCATTGTTGGAGACGTACTCCTGATCGAAATCACTTTCTTCTAATGACGACATGATCTCGTCGTCAATCGCCACCAGCTTTCTCCAACATTCTTGAATTTGATCAAGTTTAAATGACAAATAGACTGCATTCTGATTTAAGTCTAGGTTTCTCGTTATTCGTCTGAAATTGGTTTTGATTAGGTTCAACCTTTTGAACCTTATTGAATTGTTGAGGTTTTTGCGAAGGTCATCTCCTTCTGTGATTGATGAATTCTCCTTTGGTTTCTGATTTAGGACTAGTCCTGATCCTTGGGATGTGTCTTGTATAGGGGCAATTGGTTGTGCCTTTTGTTGAATCCTTGGTGGTCCTTGTAGTAACTGCTGCGTTGTTTGTGTTTCAAGTTGTGGGATAGTTGTTTGAGATTTGTCTTTGAGTGCTTGACTTTTCTCTCTGAATGTATCCCTGATTTCAAAGTATTTGGTTTGGAATTGTTCAAAATATTTTTTGGAAAAATATTCATGCTGTGGATTACTGTTGCGCTGCTTTTCCAAAAACCCGTTATTGCTCTGGAATTCTGTCCAATACTGCTCCAACTTCTCGAGCTTCTTTTTAAAATACTTTGCTGAGTATCTGGATTCTCCATCTTTCCGAAAGTTGGTCCAAAATCGTTGGACTTCATCGGTAATAAGAGTCTGGTTATATGCGATCTCGTCTATATCACTCATGTTGCTGATCTTCTCCTCTTCTTAGTGGACTGTATTGCTTCTGTGGTCCCTGTAGTGAACTTCGCACGATTTTTCTCAGCTGTTGCACTGGTTAGATCGTCTTTGCAGCTATGTACTGTTGACTGGCTGCCTTAGTTGCGGAGTTTTGGGACCCAAGTTAACTTTATTTTAACTAGTAGGTGCGATCCTGCGTTGGATCGAAGGACCATGTAAATCTTACACAGACTCTTTTAACTATATATACAATTGCCTGATGCAGCCTCACATCAGGGTAAAAGAATGGCTTGGTACAATTGCAGTGATATAATGAATTTTTATTTCTTTCTTATTCTTATTTATACAAAATATTCTTACAAACTACCTACATAACTAGGGCAATAAATTTATGATTTCATAATAATTTCATAATAATTGAAATTATCAGGAAATCAAAATACTGCAAATCTGCAATTATTGCAAATTAATAGGTTACGAGCACAGGTGCACTCGTAACCAAACAAGACCAATAAATAATAATAATAAAAGCACAAAGTGCTTATTGTGCACAAATAGTATAGCATGACTAAAAGAACCGATGATAATGAATTTAAAATTATTGTTGATGATGTCAACAGTGTAGGTAGTCATCCTTGTTTTTCCCCAGTCATCGATGATCTTGTTAGAGTGCAACCTTTTCACAAAATCATTATTTTTGTTTTGTAGAGTGGTGAGAGGAGTTGCTCTGGTGACTCTGTATATAGAGCGGTCCGACAATAGTTCCGTCATCTTCTCTTCATACTCTGTCTTGTTCATCGCAACTGTCACATTACCTTTATCACCTGCTACTACAATAATGTTCTTGTGTTTTTTTTAAAAAGATTACAGCGGCTTTGTGAATTTGCATGATGTATTTGTCAAACATGGCGTTGTGATGGTTACGTTGAAAAGAGTGAAGCATATTACTATACTTGGCTCTTGTTATTTCCTGTTGCATTTCATCTTTGTTGCTTCTGATGATTTCTTCACCATCTGCAATTAGTTGGAAGAGAGGGAATGTATTTTTGCCAATTGGCAATGCAAATTTTTTTCCCAATGATAAAAGCCATTTGATTTCAAAAGGAAACTCTGTGTCGCTTTTGTTTACGAACCAACTGTCATGCATTTTTATGTTAAATTTTTTCCAAAGAACAGATTTTAATTCATTTATTTTTTGTGCGTGTATTTGTTGTTTATTCATGCATAGGGTTTCGAAATGCTGTTGTTGTTTAGTAATAAATTGTTTTTGTTCTTCTAGTGTTATATTTTCTTTTATTCGTTTTTTTAACATTCTGAGTGTGTTGTTGGATTGCTTTATTTTGTGACAAGTTTCGGTGATTTTCAAGTTGAGAACTTTGAGATGGAATTTAAGTTTTATTTTTTCATATGATCCTAAGGATTCATTGCTTGAGAAAAGAGCTTTGGTGTTATTAGTGGATCTTTTTAAATGCTTGGGAATAAGCCCGTATTGTCTGCACGTTAGCAAAAATTTCAGAGTTTGTTTTTGGTTTGCGGATGTACGTTTGACATTGCTATATTCTTTAAGATGTAAACATACGTGTTCGCCATATTTGTAAAGCATATGTTGATAATAATTTCTCATTTTGCAAATAAATAAATGTCGGCTAGCCGTCCGAATTATACTATATATATATAGCTTTGACCAAGTTGATAATTATATGAATATTTGAGAATATTTATATTGATTCTCTTCGGCTGTGTTGGTCGTATTAATGTTTTAAATAAAAATAATTTTCATTTGTATTTTTCCCAACGTTTCGACGGTGGTTGCCGTCTTCTTCAGGGGAGCTTTATTTACAAAATTAAAAAATAATTTATTTTAACATATATAATTACATAATAGGTGGACAAATATAACTTACATCGAGTTCGATATATAACAAAAACAGAATAAAAATATTAAACAATTTTTTAATTGTACAAATAGAATTTTTTACACTTAAATTTAAACACTTCCTTGATGGGAGATTAGTCCGTTGAGTTTGAACTTTCAACAGTTTGATTTTGAAAAGTTCTGAGAAGACGCACTGGCTAGTCATAGCGTCGAGACTGGTCACAAACTGGACTTTGAAGGGGTAAAAATCCTGGCAACAGAAAAACACACATCTAAACGCTATACATTAGAAACACTTCACATAATAAACAACAAAAATACTATGAACCGTAAACAAGACATACAAAACATATCATCGGTTTACTGTTCCTTGGTTGCTGAGAACAAATCAAACTGTTGAAAGTTCAAACTCAACGGACTAATCTCCCATCAAGGAAGTGTTTAAATTTAAGTGTAAAAAATTCTGTTTGTACAATTAAAAAATTGTTTAATATTTTTTTTCTGTTTTTGTTATATATCGAACTCGATGTAAGTTATATTTGTCCACCTATTATGTAATTATATATGTTAAAATAAATTTTTTTAATTTTGTAAACAAAGCTCCCCTGAAGAAGACGGCAACCACCGTCGAAACGTTGGGAAAAATACAAATGAAAATTGTTTTCATTTAAAACATTAATACGACCAACACAGCCGAAGAGAATCAATATAAATATTCTCAAATATTCATATAATTATCAACTTGGTCAAAGCTACATATATATAGTATAATTCGGACGGCTAGCCGACATTTATTTATTTGCAAAATGAGAAATTATTATCAACATATGCTTTACATAGGATCATATGAAAAAATAGAACTTAAATTCCATCTCAAAGTTCTCAACTTGGAAATCACCGAAACTTGTCACAAAATAAAGCAATCCAACAACACACTCAGAATGTTAAAAAAACGAATAAAAGAAAATATAACACTAGAAGAACAAAAACAATTTATTACTAAACAACAACAGCATTTCGAAACCCTATGCATGAATAAACAACAAATACACGCACAAAAAATAAATGAATTAAAATCTGCTCTTTGGAAAAAATTTAACATAAAAATTCATGACAATTGGTTCGTAAACAAAAGCGACACAGAGTTTCCTTTTGAAATCAAATGGTTTTTATCATTGGGAAAAAAATTTGCATTGCCAATTGGCAAAAATACATTCCCTCTCTTCCAACTAATTGCAGATGGTGAAGAAATCATCAGAAGCAACAAAGATGAAATGAAACAGGAAATAACAAGAGCCAAGTATAGTAATATGCTTCACTCATTTCAACGTAACCATCACAACGACATGTTTGACAAATACATCATGCAAATTCACAAAGCCGCTGTAATCTTTTTGAAAAAACACAAGAACATTATTGTAGTAGCAGGTGATAAAGGTAATGTGACAGTTGCGATGAACAAGACAGAGTATGAAGAGAAGATGACGGAACTATTGTCGGACCGCTCTATATACAGAGTCACCAGAGCAACTCCTCTCACCACTCTACAAAACAAAAATAATGATTTTGTGAAATGGTTGCACTCTAACAAGATCATCGATGACTGGGGAAAAACAAGGATGACTACCCACACAGCACAAGTACCTGTTATATATGGATTACCAAAGATCCACAAAGAAAACATACCTCTCAGGCCAATTATGTCATCAATGAAAGTACCTTGTTATGAACTTTCAAAGTACCTTGGCCAAATACTACAGTGTGTCACGAAAGAATCTTTATATTCTGTAAAAAATTCTTTAGATTTTAAAACTAAGGCAAAAGATTTAAAACTAGACTCAAACGATGTTCTGATTTCTTATGACGCTGTTTCACTTTTCACCAATGTCCCAGTTCAGCTTGCAACAAAAATTATTAAAAACAAGTGGGAAATCATAGGAAAAAATACTAAGTTGAGCCAAAATAAATTTCTCGAGCTATTGGATTTTTGCCTAAAAGACAACAATTACCTCCAATTTAAGGAAAACTTATACAGACAAATACACGGGATGCCAATGGGAAATCCACTATCCCCGACAATAGCAGACTTGGTTTTAGATTTCCTTCTTGATGAATGTTTCAAACTAAACTACAGACCGAAGTTTATTGTAAAATACGTCGACGATATTTTTGCGATTGTTGACAGAGATGAAATAGATAATTTGCTCCGATGCCTAAACAAATTTCACGAAAAAATCCAATTTAATATCGAGAGAGAAAATGTAGATCTATAGCATTCTTAGATGTCATTATACATCGTGAAAACAATCAGCTATCTTTCGATTGGTACCAGAAAGATACGGCATCTGGAAGACTGATCAATTTCCGGTCTAATCAATCAAAACACATGCGTATAAACACTGCATCCAACCTCATAAACAAAGTCTTTGCGTTGAGTGACCGAAAACTCCACTCCGCAAATGAGAAAAAAGTTACACAAATACTCTTAGACAATTGTTTTCCGATAGAATTAATAAGGAACTTGATACTACGACAAAAACACAAAGTTCCTTCTGAAGATAATTTGGAAGAGAGGAGTGGTGTTTATAAAAGTGTCGTGTATGTACCCAAACTCTCCGAGAATTTCAAAGAAATAATAGCCAAAAACAACACGGAAATCAACTTGGCATATAAGTCAAACCAAACCGTTGCGTCGCTATTCACCTGCCTAAAAAAGAAGACAGAAATCGATCGCCGTTCTGACGTAGTCTACAAAATAAACTGCAATGGAAAAATAAACGAACCGTGCAATCTATGTTACATAGGCACAGCAAAACAACTTCTTCGTCAAAGAATAGCGAACCATAAATCAGACGTACGCTTGAAAAGTTCTGAGAAGACGGCACTGGCTAGTCAAAGCGTCGAGACTGGTCACAAACTGGACTTTGAAGGGGTAAAAATCCTGGCAACAGAAAAACACACATCTAAACGCTATACATTAAAACACTTCACATAATAAACAACAAAAATACTATGAACCGTAAACAAGACTTACAAAACATATCATCGGTTTACTGTTCCTTGGTTGCTGAGAACAAATCAAACTGTTGAAAGTTCAAACTCAACGGACTAATCTCCCATCAAGGAAGTGTTTAAATTTAAGTGTAAAAAATTCTATTTGTACAATTAAAAAATTGTTTAATATTTTTATTCTGTTTTTGTTATATATCGAACTCGATGTAAGTTATATTTGTCCACCTATTATGTTATTATATATGTTAAAATAAATTTTTTTAATTTTGTAAATAAAGCTCCCCTGAAGAAGACGGCAACCACCGTCGAAACGTTGGGAAAAATACAAATGAAAATTATTTTCATTTATAACATTAATACGACCAACACAGCCGAAGAGAATCAATATAAATATTCTCAAATATTCATATAATTATCAACTTGGTCAAAGCTACATATATATAGTATAATTCGGACGGCTAGCCGACATTTATTTATTTGCAAAATGAGAAATTATTATCAACATATGCTTTACAAATATGGCGAACACGTATGTTTACATCTTAAAGAATATAGCAATGTCAAACGTACATCCGCAAACCAAAAACAAACTCTGAAATTTTTGCTAACATGCAGACAATACGGGCTTATTCCCAAGCATTTAAAAAGATCCACTAATAACACCAAAGCTCTTTTCTCAAGCAATGAATCCTTAGGATCATATGAAAAAATAAAACTTAAATTCCATCTCAAAGTTCTCAACTTGGAAATCACCGAAACTTGTCACAAAATAAAGCAATCCAACAACACACTCAGAATGTTAAAAAAACGAATAAAAGAAAATATAACACTAGAAGAACAAAAACAATTTATTACTAAACAACAACAGCATTTCGAAACCCTATGCATGAATAAACAACAAATACACCTACAAAAAATAAATGAATTAAAATCTGCTCTTTGGAAAAAATTTAACATAAAAATGCATGACAATTGGTTCGTAAACAAAAGCGACACAGAGTTTCCTTTTGAAATCAAATGGCTTTTATCATTGGGAAAAAAATTTGCATTGCCAATTGGCAAAAATACATTCCCTCTCTTCCAACTAATTGCAGATGGTGAAGAAATCATCAGAAGCAACAAAGATGAAATGCAACAGGAAATAACAAGAGCCAAGTATAGTAATATGCTTCACTCTTTTCAACGTAACCATCACAACGACATGTTTGACAAATACATCATGCAAATTCACAAAGCCGCTGTAATCTTTTTAAAAAAACACAAGAACATTATTGTAGTAGCAGCTGATAAAGGTAATGTGACAGTTGCGATGAACAAGACAGAATTGAATTGAATTGAATTTTTATTGAGTCTTTAGTTTCAAGTTACATTTTTTGTCTTATTCTAATTCTAATTTATTCTTATTCGCTTTAGCGTGTACAATAGTGGCTGTAATGTATGGCCTTCTTTTTCAGTTATATTATGAAAAGCCTCGTGGCGAAAAGTTATTTTATAAAAGATAAATATAAAGGTTTTCCTGCTCTTGCTCGACAGAGAGGGTATTACAGTTGCTGTGATGTATTGTCTGGTTTAATATACATATATACAAAAAATAAAATAAAAAAACTTAAAACTAAACAAAAGACGAGATACGAATGATGTACGCATCTCGTGTAATTACAAAGCGAAAAGACTGTCTCTTTGACACGTTTGTCTGATATCTTTTGATGCTAGATCGAGAGCTCAATACATTAGTATATGCAAAGTGCATATGTTAAACAAAATAAAACATTTACAGATGATAGAATTGACAACATATTTCATTTAAGAGATGAAATTATTATAAAACTTAGAATATCAAAAAATAATAAGATGAATTGCACGATTATAATTTATAAAATTATATATACTGTAATAAAATTGACTTTGTGATATATGTAATCACCACTATTTAATTAATTTGATGATCTTTAGAATTAAAACTTTGTTGCTTGGGTAGGCTGTCCCTTTGCGACACTACCGATATTTAATAACAGCACTTTGGTCTGCTAGCCTGATGTTCAAATTTGTTATCACGTGAGAAACTGCTGTTTTGTAACGGCATAATTGCTGTCGCTGTCCTTGATGAACAAGACAGAGTATGAAGAGAAGATGACGGAACTATTGTCGGACCGCTCTATATACAGAGTCACCAGAGCAACTCCTCTCACCACTCTACAAAACAAAAATAATGATTTTGTGAAATGGTTGCACTCTAACAAGATCATCGATGACTGGGGAAAAACAAGGATGACTACCTACACAGCACAAGTACCTGCTATATATGGATTACCAAAGATCCACAAAGAAAACATACCTCTCAGGCCAATTACGTCATCAATGAAAGTACCTTGTTATGAACTTTCAAAGTACCTTGGCCAAATACTACAGTGTGTCACGAAAGAATCTTTATATTCTGTAAAAAATTCTTTAGATTTTAAAACCAAGGCAAAAGATTTAAAACTAGACTCAAACGATGTTCTGGTTTCTTATGACGCTGTTTCACTTTTCACCAATGTCCCAGTTCAGCTTGCAACAAAAATTATTAAAAACAAGTGGGAAATCATAGGAAAAAATACTAAGTTGAGCCAAAATAAATTTCTCGAGCTATTGGATTTTTGCCTAAAAGACAACAATTACATCCAATTTAAAGAAAACTTATACAGACAAATACACGGGATGCCAATGGGAAATCCACTATCCCTTACAATAGCAGACTTGGTTTTAGATTTCCTTCTTGATGAATGTTTCAAACTAAACTACAGACCGAAGTTTATTGTAAAATACGTCGACGATATTTTTGCGTTTGTTGACAGAGATGAAATAGATAATTTGCTCCGATGCCTAAACAAATTTCACGAAAAAATCCAATTTTATAACGAGAGAGAAAAAAGTAGATCTATAGCATTCTAAGATGTCATTATACATCGTGAAAACAGCTATCTTTCGATTGGTACCAGAAAGATACGGCATCTGGAAGACTGATCAATTTCCGGTCTAATCAATCAAAACACATGCGTATAAACACTGCATCCAACCTCATAAACAATGTCTTTGCGTTGAGTGACCGAAAATTCCACTCCGCAAATGAGAAAAAAGTTACACAAATACTCTTAGAGGATTGTTTTCCGATAGAATTAATAAGGAGCTTGATACTACGACAAAAACACAAAGTTCCTTCTGAAAATAATTTGGAAGAGAGGAGTGGTGTTTATAAAAGTGTTTTGTATGTACCCAAACTCTCCGAGAATTTCAAAGAAATAATAACCAAAAACAACACGGAAATCAACTTGGCATATAAGTCAAACCAAACCGTTGCGTCGCTATTCACCTGCCTAAAAAAGAAGACAGAAATCGATCGCCGTTCTGACGTAGTCTACAAAATAAACTGCAATGGAAAAATAAACGAACCGTGCAATCTATGTTACATAGGCACAGCAAAACAACTTCTTCGTCAAAGAATAGCGAACCATAAATCAGACGTACGCTTGAAAAGTTCTGAGAAGACGGCACTGGCTAGTCAAAGCGTCGAGACTGGTCACAAACTGGACTTTGAAGGGGTAAAAATCCTGGCAACAGAAAAACACACATCTAAACGCTATACATTAAAACACTTCACATAATAAACAACAAAAATACTATGAACCGTAAACAAGACATACAAAACATATCATCGGTTTACTGTTCCTTGGTTGCTGAGAACAAATCAAACTGTTGAAAGTTCAAACTCAACGGACTAATCTCCCATCAAGGAAGTGTTTAAATTTAAGTGTAAAAAATTCTATTTGTACAATGAAAAAATTGTTTAATATTTTTATTCTGTTTTTGTTATATATCGAACTCGATGTAAGTTATATTTGTCCACCTATTATGTAATTATATATGTTAAAATAAATTTTTTTAATTTTGTAAATAAAGCTCCCCTGAAGAAGACGGCAACCACCGTCGAAACGTTGGGAAAAATACAAATGAAAATTGTTTTCATTTAAAACATTAATACGACCAACACAGCCGAAGAGAATCAATATAAATATTCTCAAATATTCATATAATTATCAACTTTGTCAAAGCTACATATATATAACCTAAAAATGTGTTATTTACAATAAAAGAGTATAACTAAGCAGAAATATACTTAAACTAACAAATTTCGAACTTCTTTTCATCGCAATATTCACGCATTCTTTCTTAGTAGTTTCATTTTTAAGTTTAAGAAAAAAACGGAGTTAAATTAATTGTATAGAAGTCATTTTAACTTCGTTTGTTCTTACATTGAGTAATTTTTGTTTAAAAGAAGAAAGACGGAGTTAAATTGAGTATGTTATGCAAAGAAGGACGCGTTCTTTAATTCAATCTAAACACGCTTTAATTTTCACTTCCATTTTTCTCTTGGTGGAAGTACCTCTACTCTTAACTCTTATACGTTTAAGCAAGAGTTTATCTTATTATCAAATTAAAGCCAAATTGCAAATATTCACCACACCATCTTTCCATCATCCATTAGCACTTTCAATTACTCAGCCCTTTTCACATCCACCAGCCATCGATTCAACAACTAATCCGCGATAACATGTACATTATATATTACATAAATTTCTTTATACACTTATCACTGAATCCATATTAATAAATTATTAAATTAGTTGAACAAATCTTAGCTTAAATGTGGAATTTTCGTAGATGATGTCGTGTGTACTGATACTAAGATACTGTCTCTTCGCTCTTTGATTATCCGACTTTCAATAGTCCTTGACCTGAAGATTGTTGCTTTCGAGTACCATCGTTTCTTTTTCCGGGTTTTGTCCCTTGATGAGTCGACGATGCGTCCCGAATGCCTTTTTGCTAGGTATGATATAGCTCGTTACTCCTAAAATTTCACTAGATCAGGATTCCTAGTACACTTGGAGCGTGCTTTGAGGACGCTGTTTAAAACCAATATCAAACCACGGAGACCAAAACACAGACTTAAAAACTTTTCAACAACATTTGCACTCAGTTAGTCTGGTCTTAAAATGGACATCGGTCTTGCCTAATCTTTAAGGCGACTTCTATTTCAACTGAAGTTAAATGTCTTAAATACATGTATGACGTATGTACTATATTCTCCAACTTAAAAAATATTTCCAAAGATAAGCTTTTGTAACGTTTCCGTTAAATTAAAATAACTTTTCTGTTTTTTTTTTTTTTTTTTTAATTTAAAAAATATTTACGACAAATGTATGGTAACTTATATTCGTAATAGTCTATCGGTAGCTTTTTGTATAGTGATTAATGTTTATTATTTTACCCAACCCACTTCGAGACCTGAAAGACCTCATATATTCAAGAGAGTCTCGTATCAAAAACATAACACAAAAACATTGTTTCTTTTCAGATTTCTTATCCGCAGTCCTTAAACCTCATACCAGTAAAGTAACTCGCCTCGTTCATAACCATCTATCAACACTGTCTTTGGCCGTGCGTCGTCCGTTGCAACCGTTTAATCATCCACCCCCAGCATAAAAAATATAGAACAAGCACAATATTTTGCAAGTAATGAAATGCCTGTGTTATGGCAAAATGAAAAAAAGCAAATAACCAACGAAAGACGAAGAATAACGCAAACAACTTCTTCTGAAAAAAAAATTTCAACATAAAAGGCATGGTTAAGAATTGCTCTTGTAATAAAACATAAAGGGCACGAATGGGTTGCATAAATTTGCTTCTGTAGCAAGTTGCCTGAGGGCTGAACACAAAACAAAAAATAAACAAAATTTAAATAAAATTAAGCGAACAAAATTTTAAACAAGCGCTGTTAACCGGTTGCGTTGCTGCTGCAAAAAAATATGCAAAAGGTTTATTTTTATTATTTATTTCTTCAAAAAATAAGGTGTGAATTTGAGTCAAATTTTTCAAAAGTTTTCGAAAGAGCGACTCCAGTGGCATCTATTGGCTTATTGAAATAGCCTAAGTTATTCCTTACCACATTAGCTATCCACCAGTAAAAGTCCGGTCAAAATCGGTCGACGTGTCGGTCCATAAAAAAGAATTTTCGAAAATGCTACACCAGCGCCAATAAGGGGATAATATAAATATAAATATATTAAGTAGGTATTAAATAAGTAACGTCCTACAACATCAGTGATTTGTCAGTGCCAAAATCGGTGCAATTGTTTCTGATCGGTGCATTTATACGAATATGCGGAAAAATGAATTAAAATAGCCTAAGTTAAATTTGCTACCGGCTAGTGAAAGTCACGTCAAAGTCGTTCCAGCCATTCTCGAGATAAGCCAAGACAAAGAGCCAGAGATAGTCTAAGAGCCGAGAGCAAATTTTGGGCGTGGAGGTATAACCAAAATTCATATACATGTATTTTGAGGTGTTAGCGTGATATCAAATCCAGTCGTCTGGCAGGGTTTTTTGGGGGAGAAAACTGTAATTTTTCCGATTTAGTGGTCGGGGGTATAACTTATTATTTGCACATGCAAACTTTAGAGAATGGCGCTGTGATTAAGAATTTCGGGGTCCCAGACTTTTAAAGTGGTGTTTTTACCTTGCCAGAGGCCTGTCAAAAGGGGTCAAAAATCCTTTTTGGATGTCGGTAGTATAACAAATTAAGTCGTGCATCACAAATTTGGTAAAATCTCCTTATTACGAATATAATATATGTTCTAGACTCATTAATTGTTCCCCACGTAGATAGACGCCCCATAGGTCACATAGGGCAACCGCTGTTTTTTTCATTCTAAGAAATATTCTATTTCTTCTTATTTTTAAACAACAATTGTGTTTAAAAGAGGATGACGATTGATGACTGAAAGCATTAAAAAATTATACTTGATATTAGATATCTAAAATTAACGATATATCCAAGAAAAATTAGACCTTTCCCAATTTTTAAAGCATCACCAGAACCCCAATACACTTCTTCAAATTTCGAAGATTAGGATATTGTAAGCGAGGAGGACGTTAAAAAATAGAAAAATTTGTTTGTAAAATTTATCAAGCAAAGGCTGACAGTGTTAGTGAAGTCCAGTTGAAATGTTATCAAAGTTAAAAAAAACGTTTTTCAGGTATTCATTAATTTTGAGGAAATTAGCTTTATGAAAATCAAAAGAAGATATAAACGCAGGTGGGGTGGAAAGCAGAGGAGTGTTATGAAAAAATAATTATAGAAGGGGAGGCTAAAATTTGTCGATGGTTGATAAGTTACGGAGACAAATAGTAACTGATGAATTAATCTAATCAGTATAAGGTCTTATTGCCTTCCCATGTAGTAAGTAATGCCACGAACAAAGACTTGAATCTGCTAGGCGATCAATAAAAAGACATTCTTTGGCAGATAATGGGTTAGATGCAATATAATACGATTGATCATCTGAAGAAGTTCATTTAAGAGAAGGGAGGTTGAATTAACCGAAAAGAATAATTTCATCATGGGGGTCGCTTAAGTTTATTATGTGATCTATGATGTTAATAGCTAGTTCGTATGATTCGATAGGCTGTGATAGCAAAATAAAACAATAGATAACGTAAAGTGATTTCTGGGGTAGTGTTATCTTGATCGAAATATAATCGAGTTGCGGAGAAGAAGTTTTGGACAGATAAGAGGACGCCACGACAAGGGGATTCGTTAGAAGTGTAGAGAACTTCATCACGATAAACATCAAAATTATGTTTATGTTTGAAATAAATACAACAAATTACAAGAAATAAATAGGTACAAACAAAATGAGTTTTTTTTTTTGATAATGAAATGGAAAATAAAATTTAACAAACTTTGAGCTGAATCAGTTGTAATTAGCTGTAATAACATAATTATTATCACATGAAATTTTATCAAAATTGATGGGCACCTAGTATTTTTCCGAGAAAACTTTTTTCAATTTTCGTTGGAGTATTATTTAAGTTTAGCGATCGTTTTAGAATATTAAATTTTGTCAAAGTCGGCGAGGCCGTTCAAAAGATAATCGGAGTAATAAAAAACGGTTCTATGGAGTAATAAAAAACGGTTCTATGGCAGAGACCGTTAATAAGCTGATTCTGAAAAAAAATTAGATGACGGACATCACTATTTTGGCAACGAATCACTCATATCAAATTTTATCGAAACTGATTGTATTTTTTCGAGAAAATTAGAATTTTGGTTCTTCCAGAAAAAATACTTTTTCAAAAATTACTTTTTTTTAAATTTTTAATTGCATTATGTAATTGGAATATTCAATTTCGTCAAAATCAGGGAAGTAATTTAAAAGATAGTCAGAGTAATAAAAAACGGTTATATGACAGATACCGTTAATAAGGTGGTTCTGAAAAAAATTAGATGGCGGACATCAACATTAGCAACAAACAACTCGCATTAAATTTTATCAAAATTGATCGTGACCAAAATTGATTGACCAAAATGTAAGCAATTTAAATGTGCAAGTAAATTGTGACAGCACTTCCAACACTCCGAATCCAATGCAGGAATACTAAAAAAGAAATCTCAAACATCACACCGAACATCCACTGGAACGTTTCAAGGTTTTTTCACTATAACGATAAACCCACATAAGAAAAATAATCCATTGCATTTCGAAATAAATATACAAATATAATTTCTTTTATTTATTTAAGATAAAACTAAATATTGCAAAAAAAAAACAAGATGCTCAGGCAGTACATTTGGCAATTCAATGCCATCCAGTTTGACGTTGATTAAATGCATAGCTAGAGCAAACTCATCAACGTCCAGGAAGCCATCACCGTCCACATCAGAAAGTTTCCATATTTTACTCATTACTGAGTTGGTTAGTTTTGATTTGATCAGTTCCTGTTTGGCAGCTGAAATTAAAAAAATATTTATGTATGTAAATAGACAATTTTCTGTTTAATGCAAACTATAAAAGAACTTACCAGCAGCAGAAATCTTGCCATCGATAGGATTGAGGGCTTCAAATAATGGATCTGTGCGGGCTTTGTCTCTACTGCAAATCCAATCAAGTTCAGCACATCCGGAGTCAATACCTTCGCTGTTAAGAAAAGTGCAACACGGAGTAGGTTATAAATTAGAATAAGTTTATTTGACAGAATTCATAAGTTGTCATGTTACAATGTTTACATAGTTTGATGAACGTATTCAGTAATAGTTTTTCATTTTCAACACCTTCCCTGAAAAACTAGGTATTCATTATTTTAAGAAATTAATTTTTTATTTGTAAAAAAAGTTAATAATAAAATCTAAATTGAACAATGTAAATATTGTTTGAAACTTATTTAACTAGGTATAATTCATTTATAAAGAAAATATTTCAAGTATTAAAAAAATATATATATGGTATAGTGGTAGGTATGTACTAAGTATTTAATTATATAAAATTCATTAAAGGAATACAAAATACTTTACATATTATTTTAGACCAAAACCATTTACAAAAGAAATTTGTTTTGCAGCAGGTACGCCTTTAGTGAGAATATCTGCCAACATCTGGTCTGTTGGAAGGTATTGCAGCTTGACTTCTGAACTCTCTAACTTTTCGCGAATAAATTTTGCCTTGATATCAACATGTTTCGTTCTCGACGAATAAGAGTTGTTTGAAGCAATGTGGATAGCACTCTTATTATCGCAGTGAAGTAACATAGTTTTTGGTACATCTGGAGGTAGCTCACTTTCCAGGCGTTTAAGCCAGACAGACTCTTGGATAGCAGCAACAACTGACATAACCTCAGCTTCGGTTGAAGAGAGCGCGACGGTTCGCTGACGTTTTGTAGCCCATGATAAAGCACCTGATTGGAATGTAAACGCAGTGTACTCAGTGCCATTGTCGGTACGTAGCACTTTGATTTTCCTTGAGCACTGATTTTCAACAAGGCTCTTGAACCTCACAAACTTGTCAAAGACGTCAGATTTGTGCTTAATGGGCACCACAAACACTTTGCGACTAAAGTCGTCGACGAATGTGACCAAAAATCTTGCTCCAGAAAATGATCTTGACTTCAGCGGGCCCATGACATCAGAATGCACTAGATCAAGAAGACTTTTTGCACGAGTTCCAGTGTCTTTAAAAGGTGCACGTGTTTGTTTGCCTTTAATGCAAACAATGCATTTTTCACCATTCCCCGCAGAGAATTTGACACCAGATGAAGAATTCATAACTTTGGTTAGGTTCTGATCACAAATATGACCTAATCTACGATGCCACAAATCATATGTACTCGCCACTGACAATGCTTGTTCGTTATGTGCCGGCACTTTCATGGGTTCACAATTAAGACGATACAAATCGTTTATAGCACTTGCTGTGGCAATTAAATTGCTTTCATCATCATAAATTTTGCAAATGTCATTCTCAAACACCACTTTTTTGCCGTTTTTTGTCATTTGACGAACTGAAAGGAGGTTAGCACATAGTTCAGGTAAGTATTCGACATTCTTTAACACAGCATTGAATTTTCTATCTTTCAGAGATAATTTTACATCACCAGAACACTTCACAGACATTTTTTGATTATTCGCAACGATGACTTCTTTGTTTGTGACCATCTGTTTTTTATTGAACAACAAATTTTCTTCATACGTCATATGAGTCGTAGCTCCCGAATCGACAAACCAGTCGGAAGAACTTTTGTTGTTGACGAAGAGAGAAGCAAATAATACTTTATCTCTCCTATTCTTGTCGTTGTTGGTGTTTGATTTCTTGTTTCTATTTGGGCAGGTTTTTGTAAAGTGGCCAACCTGCTTACACGTATGGCAAGGATATCTGGCTGTACTTGATTTCTTTTTTGTGTAAAGTGCACTCTCAGCACTTTTATTATCAAACTTAACGTCTTGGAGGAGCAAATTTTTCACGACGTCCACAGTAAGCTGCTTTTTAGAATTTTCTACTGCCAAAACCAGTGCCCGAAAGTCATCAGGCAGCCCGGCAAGCATCAGAGATGCTGTTAATTCGTCGTCAATATTTAAGCCGGCGTTTTGGACTTTCAGTGACGTCAGAACCATCGTATTGATATACTCCTGCATTGATTCGCAGTCGGTTAACTTGAGTTGTACCAATTGCTTTAGCAATTCAACTTTTCTCGTTAACCCACTGTCATCATACGCTGAAACCAGAGCCTCCCATGCGTCTTTTGCCACAGTAGATGTTGCGATATGTGCAAAGTTACTTGGCTCAACCATTAATGTTATTTCAGCTAATGCACGCTCATTCAACTCCAACTCTTTTTCGCTCGGCTCTGCAGATAATCCTGTTTCTATTATCTTCCAGCAATGCCTTATAACCAGGTATGATTTCGCATGTCGCTTCCATATGTCGAAGTTCTCACGACCACGCAGCTTCTCGAATGGAAATGTGATCGATGATGAAGCCATTTCTTACCTATCAGGTTATAAATCGACAAAAAACTATGGAATCGTGTACAATTATTTGCAAAAAATAACTTTGTTTTTAAAAAACAAATTTTAAATTTTCTATATGTACATCTATTTATTTAAAATATTAATTGAATCTAATTTAAATCGTGACTTTAAAGGCCCATAACCTGTTAAGAAAAGTGCAACATGGAGTAGGTTATAAATTAGAATAAGTTTATTTGACAGAATTCATAAGTTGTCATGTTACAATGTTTACATAGTTTGATGAACGTATTCAGTAATAGTTTTTCATTTTCAACATTCGCCCTTTCGGTAACCAAAAGGTGAGATTGTGTCATCGACAATTCCTACAAATGCACCGCCTGAAATGAAAAGCAACAAGAAACTGATGAGTTTAATTAAATCAAATGCAGTACACAATGTGCACTTTGATTTTAATTGAATTCACGAAGAAACAAATAAAAAAAGAAAACATGAAAGAAGTACCTACATAAATTAAATTCTGCTATGTAGATACAACATATAAAAGAAACTTATTTGTAGTTTTTTTTTTATTTCCGAAACCGACCGCACGTAGTTAACCGTATGACATCTAATGACTGACTGAATTCCTAAAACATATTAAACATCTCTTTCGCACGATTGACACAAAAAAAGACTAAACAATGTCTTCTTGTCGGTGGGCGCTTTTTTCCAGTGGCCTGATGCAGAAATACCAGATTCAGATTCATGCCAATACTATAATGTTTATATACAATGTTTCCAAGTAACTAACATACTGAAGTGAAAACGCACAGGGTGATACAAATAAAATCTGATCTAGCAAAAATTACATCAAAGTTTAGTTAATCGTTTATATTTCCTAGGAAAATTAAAGGAAAATAGTCAGCGCAGTATCAGAGCAACATTGGAGAGAACACAGCGGTAAGACGAAGAATCCGAACCAACCAGTCTGTGACGATTGAGTAAGGTATTGGCGACTACACTGCAAAAGCATAGATCTGAGCACACTATAATCTGTATAGTGATTTAGAGCACCAGTCTACAGCTTAGATATAAATACTAAACTGAGGTGTTAACCCAACAGTCAAACTGGAAAATACAGGTAAACGATCGAGAACACAACTTTCACCGGAGTTGGTCGTTATACCCAGCAAAAAAACTATAAAAATGAGTAAAAGCATGGATGAAGAATCGGTCGTATTAGACCAAACGGTACAGGTGGCCACTTGGGACAATATGATGGGACAATTTCGAAAAACAATACAAGAAGAACTTAAGGGCACAAAAGATACTGTGAATTTGCATTCAAAAGAAATAGAAGAATTAAAAAAAGAAAACTACGAGGTCAAAAAGAAAGTACAACAGCTAGAAGAACATAAAGAAGAGATTGTAAGAAAAAACGAAACGTTTGATAGATTTACCCGGAAAAATAATCTTATTTTCAAAGGATTCGAAAAGGATTCACTTTATAAAAATGACATATGGATGTTTTGTAAAAGTATCCTTAAAATAAATGAAAACTTTGAAACAGTCAGAATTTTAAAAATAGGAAGAGGTGATAAGAAGAATTTCCTCGTTGAGTTTGAAACGCATACAGCAGTAGTAACAATCCTACAAAATACTTCTAAGCTAGCCGGAACAAAGTACGGTATTCAAAGAGATATGACCCAGAAAGAGAGAGAATTTCACAATTATCTGCTACGAATAAGAAATGAAATTCGAAAAATCGATAAGACAAAGCCAATTAAGTTCAAGGGTAGACACTTGGAAATTGAGGGGAAAATATTCACAGTGGTGGCGCATGAGCTGCAAAATGAAGGGAAACAAGCTGCTTTGGTTCTTGGTCAACTTTATAATAAGGACTTCTCAAAAATAGATTTTAGTTGTCTGTTGCGATGAAAATATAAATAGTATAAATTATAAGCAAACTGAAATAAAAATCGTTTCATTCAATTTGTCAGGACTAGCAAATAAAGTAATAGTTCCAATTTTTTTTAATTAAATATGTAGTTTTAATATTTTTTTATTATATGAAACTTTTCTTGCTGATCACTTCGAAAGATATGAAAAATTCTTCCCAGGATTTGAATTGATATGGACAATTGGACACCAGCAGTGCGCTATGCGCAATTTGGAAGAGCAAATGGTGGATTACTAGTGAGATATTAACACGGAATTAAAAATCAACTGCACAAAGTTGCTTGAGAGAGACGTTATCCACATCGTGTCAACCAATTATGAAATAAATGTGCTGCCAACATATCTTAACTGTAACAAATGGGAAGAAGACTACTAAACATACAATAGAATTCTACAAGAAGCAAACTTTCAAAACGTGATTGTCGTGGGAGATTTCAATGCACGAATAGGAGAAAGCCAAATGCTAACGGAAGAACAAACCGCAAATCTCAATGTTCTGCTTAAACCTGAACGAAACTCTAGGGACAAGGTACTAAACAATAAAGGAAAACGGTTCATTGAGACGTGCAACGATGCGGGTATTGTCATACTTAACGGACGTGCACCTGGTGATTTTGAAGGAAATTTCACCTTCATAAACTCAATTGGTTGCTCAGTTAATGACTTATGTGGCGCCTCTTATAATGTGCTTAGCCAAGTGAAAGAACTAAAAGTAGAAGAGATGGTCTACTCAGATCATATGCCACTGGTGTTGACTTTGCAATTATCAGGTTTTCCGCCTTCTGAAGAACTAAGTCTACTTCCCAAGCTAGTATGGTTGGAACAAAATGAAAACAATTATAAAAGTGGAATTCAACAAATGATTCTAACAAAAGAAGTGGGTGATTTTGGGTCGGACAGTTGGACGACAGAAGGTATAATAACAATAATCAAAGAAGTGGTGGGCGAGCAGAGAAATTTCTCTAACAAAAAGAAATTTAAAGAAAGCTGGTTTGACGCAGCGTGTATGGCCGCAAGGAAAAATGCTTTTAAATGGCTTAATAGGTTGAGAAGGGATTCCTTCGAAATTTTGAAAAAAACATATCTCGAAGCCAATCGAATATACATACAGACCTGCAAGAATAAGAGAAGGCTATACTATCAATCATTATGTATCAGTCTTAGAAACTGAACTGCTTGATGGCGAGATTACGAACCTCGAAATCCTAGAAGTTTTGAACAAAGCTAAGACAAACAAAGCTGCCGGATACGATCGGGTTCCGTATGAATTTTTTATCCATGCTCCAGAGATACTCTTAGACCGTTTCGTTGGAATATACAACAGGATCCAACTCACAGAAAGGGTTGAACCTTCCTTTAAGAAGTCGTTGATCTTTCCTATATACAAAAAAGGCGACTTAAATGATGCACAAAACTACAGAGGAATTTCCTTTATGGATGCAATGGCGAAAATTTACACAGGCATACTACTCAAAAGTCTACAGGATTGGAAAAAACGAAACAGCATTCTGAACGAATATCAAGCAGGGTTTGGAGAGGGATACAGCACATCAGATAATTTATTTAATC